>WNGS01080161.1:117174-134685 GCA_020271785.1 Procambarus virginalis | reverse complement strand
CATTTTCTATTTGTGTGTTCTTGGGTAGGTTAGGTCTGGGCAGTTTAGTACATCAATTTAGTGATGATGTGAACTCTAGTTAAGATGGGCTGTGGTGCTAGTGGTGAGGAATACGGGTAGTGTTGGGTGCGAGTGGTGAGGAATACGGGTAGTGTTGGGTGCGAGTGGTGAGGAATACGGGTAGTGTGTGTGGTGAGGAATACGGGTAGTGTTGGGTACGAGTGGTGAGGAATACGGGTAGTGTGTGTGGTGAGGAATACAAATACTGTACAGTATTGGTAAAATGCATACATGTCCTTTACTTCCTAACCCTAGGAAACTATTGGATAGTTTGAATGTTTATCAATTATCATTTTCTTGCAAAATATGCTTTGTGAATCAGAGATTGTATTCCTTTATCTGTGGCTAGGGTGTTTATTAGGCTGTGCATAATATACAAGTGGATGCTTTATAACTTTGCAGGCTGCAGATGAATGGGACGACCGTGCCATTCTGCCAGGGTGGGTGTGAAGCCATTGCCGACACGGGAACCTCTCTCATTGCGGCTCCTGCTGAAGAGGCTCGACTAATCAATAAAAAGGTAATTTTCAACCTTTTCATACTGTGATTCCACAATTCTATCAAACTTGTGGCCAACTTTAACCTTAGGTTTTATGCGCATAATATCAAACATGCTTTTGATGTTAAAAGCTTCTAAACTTTAAATGTTTAAATACATTTAAAGAACAAGCATCGCATGTTTCAGTCTGCTACTTTACTGGTATTTGTTCTCTATCAATGTCAATTAAACTGTAGAGGTCTATTAAAAGAAGCCAGCAATAACAAATTTAACTAGACCCTTGTGGTAATGACAATTGATAAGACAATTGTCATTACCACAAGGGTCTAGTTAAATTTGTTATTGCTGGCTTCTTTTAATAGACCTCTACAGTTTAATTGACATTGATAGAGAACAAATACCAGTAAAGTAGCAGACTTGAACATGCGATGCTTGTTCTTTAAATGTATTTAAACATTTAAAGTTTGAAGCTTTTAACATCAAAAGCATGTTTGATATTATGCGCATAAAACCTAAGGTTAAAGTTGGCCACAAGTTTGATAGAATTGTGGAATCACAGTATGAAAAGGTTGAAAATTACCTTTTTATTGATTAGTCGAGCCTCTTCGCAGGAGCCGCAATGAGAGAGGTTCCCGTGTCGGCAATGGCTTCACACCCACCCTGGCAGAATGGCACGGTCGTCCCATTCATCTGCAGCCTGCAAAGTTATAAAGCATCCACTTGTATATTATGCACAGCCTAATAAAACACCCTAGCAACAGATAAAGGAATACAATCTCTGATTCACAAAGATATTTTGCAAGAAAATAAATTATAAACATTCAAACTATCCAATAGTTTCCTAGGGTTAGGAAGTAAAGGACATGTATGCATTTTTACCAATACTGTACAGTATTTGTATTCCTCACCACACACACTACCCTATTCCTCACCACTCGACCCAACACTACCGATATTCCTCACCCACACACTACCCGTATTCCTCACCACTCGACCCAACACTACCCGTATTCCTCACCACTCACCCAACACTACCCGTATTCCACCACTGCACCACAGCCCATCTTAACAATTCACATCATCACTAAATTATGTACTAAACTGCCCAGACCTAACCTACCCAAAACACACAAATAGAAAATGGGACATCCTTTAATTTTGGACCCACTAACTCAATACATCTTACTGTATTTGATGGTGGGGATTATTACAGTATATATCAAAATACAATGTGTTGCGAGACAATGGATTGCATACCAATATTACCCCCTGTTCCTCACCATTCACTGGGCGCCTGAATGCTGGGTGGACAGCGCTTTGGATTCATAGTCTGAGGTCTGGGTTCGATCCCCGGTGGAGGCGGAGACAAATAGGCAAAATGTTTCTTTCACCCTGATGCCCCTGTTGCCTAGCAGTAATAGGTACCTGGGAGTTAGACATCTGCTACGGGGGAGGCCTGGTCGAGGACCGGGCCGCAGGGACACTAAGCCCCGAAATTATCTCAAGATACCCACAACCCCCACCCCATTTCTCACCATTCGCATTCACCACACTAACCTCTGCTCCTATTTGAGGTCTATTATAGCCCGAATCAACAGGAATCCTGGGAGCTGAATGCAGAGTTCAGGGAATTCTTTGGCACTGTCTGGCCAAAGTACTGAAGACAAATTTAGCCAGAGGTGAGTTCAGTGAACTCCATAAAAGACGGCCGTGCAAAAGGGCCAGAAACCTGGGCTGAATGTGTCACAAGGAGCCAGCAGAATGAAAACAGTCCACAAATTTCACCAATCTGGCCAACATATGGGAAAAACTGAAATGAAAAAAAAGGGGCTAAAGGAAGTCTCATTGTTCCAATCCAAACAGTGTTCACCACAAATGCTATACATGAACACGTACACAGAGGACAGCGCTCTAGACTCATGGAACTAGGGGCTGGGGTTCATCTCCCAGCACCACCGGAAAAAACAAATGGGCAGTTTCCTTCACCCTGATGCCCCTGTTACCTAGCAGAAAATAGGTACCTTGGAGGTTAGACAGCTGCTAGGGCTGCTTCCTGGAGATGTGTGTATAGGAAAAAAATAGTAATTAGTAACAGTCATTGATTGACAGTCCAGAGGGGGCCGAAAGATCAGAGCTCAATGCCCGCAAGCACAACTAGGTGAATACACATGAAAGGGAGCTGCATATGCAGTATTAGCAACTTATAAAGAGGATAAGAGATTCACTTGAGGACAAGCAAACATCATGCAGATCCCGTACATCACCTATTATGTCAAATCAGAAAAACGATTAGAGGCCATCCACGACAATATGGACACACTCCAATTGTGGACTTGATTGAGGACCAAGCCCTTAATAATCCAAAAATGAGCCCATCTTAAGAGCGTCCTCCACACAAGAAAAGGAAGCAGCAAGGGCTCTCTCTGGTTGGCAATGGAACAGCAATGTGCAATACAGTCAAGCAAAATGGTTAAGTCCCATAGGAGGGGGGCTGTGGTTAAGCAACACTCCACTATGGAACTCCCCTTGTTGTGATATAGGACCAACAGCAGGCGTGGGGACCACAATCCCTGGTGGGCGTGGCGAGAGCCGAACCCAAACCACCGACACATCCGACTTAAAAGGTGAACTCAATGCAGCGAGGGAAGAGCAGCATGCCACAGGGCAACCCTGAAAATCCTGAAGAGGAAAACGAGTCAAAATTTTCTGGAAAGCCCAAGAAGGCCTTGGTGTGAAGATGGTTACAGTAATGACTTGTCATGAGTAGTTTATGTTGTTAGTTGAAGTACATTATCTTGACAGTGAAGATGGTTACAATGGGAAAAAAAGTAAGGAAGATGGTTACATTAAAAAAAAAAGCAGGTAGGGAAGATCATTAGTGATGAAACTAATATTTAGTGAAAAGATGGAGCGTCTCCAGGTGCAGAAGGAAGGAAACAAAAGAAAGGGGATGAGAAAAGAGAGGGAATGATCCTTGGGGAGAAAGAGGAGTGGGAGGATAGTGAGGAAAGGAAGGGGGGGGGAGATAGAGGAAGGGGAATCGAGACAGGGCAGCTAGGTCCCCCCCCCCTTGAGGTGCTTCCGGGCTTAGCGTCCCCGCGGTCGGTCCTCGACCAGGCCTCCACCAGGCCGACCCTCCCCCCCCTTAGAACCTCAACAAATTATTAAACAGAACTTACCCATCCATTTTAAACTGCCAGTAGCCTTTGCGATCCACAGGTAGATAGGTGAAGTCTCCCGTGTAGTACTGTGGGTCTGAACCTCAAAGATGAGCTCACCTCCATCAGGAGCAGATGGGTCCCCCAGACAGTGCCAAAGAATTCCCTGAACTCTGCATTCAGTCTCCCAGGATTCCCTGTTGATTCGGGCTATAATAGCCTCAAATAGGAGCAGAGGTTAGTGTGGTGAATGCGAATGGTGAGAAATGGGGGTGGGGGTTGTGGGTATCTTGAGATAATTTGGGGCTTAGTGTCCTGCGGCCCGGTCCTCGACCAGCCTCCCCCGTAGCAGATGTCTAACTCCCAGGTACCTATTTACTGCTAGGCAACAGGGGCATCAGGTGAAAGAAACATTTTGCCTATTTGTCTCCGCCTCCACCAGGGATCGAACCGGAACCTCATGACTATGAATCCAAAGCGCTGTCCACCCAGCATTCAGGCGCCCAGTGAATGGTGAGGAACAGGGGGGTAATATTGGGTATGCAATCCATTGTTTCGCAACACATTGTATTTTGATATACTGTAATAATCCCCACCATCAAACTACAGTAAGATGTATTGAGTTAGTGGCTCGCAAAATTAACAGGATGTCCCATTTTCTATTTGTGTGTTGTTGGTTAGGTTAGGTCTGGGCAGTTTAGTACATCAATTTAGTGATGTGAACTATTGTTAAGATGGGCTGGGATGCGAGTGGTGAGGAATACGGGTAGTGTGTGGGGTGCCAGTGGTGAGGAATACGGGTAGTGTGTGTGGTGAGGAATATGGGTAGTGTTGGGTGCGAGTGGTGAGGAATATGGGTAGTGTGTGTGGTGAGGAATACAAATACTGTACAGTATTGGTAAAAATGCATACATGTCCTTTACTTCCTAACCCTAGGAAACTATTGGATAGTTTGAATGTTTATTAATTATTATTTTCTTGCAAAATATACTTTGTGAATCAGAGATTGTATTCCTTTGTCTGTTGTCTAGGGTGTTTTATTAGGCTGTGCATAATATACAAGTGGATGCTTTATAACTTTGCAGGCTGCAGATGAATGGGACGACCGTGCCATTCTGCCAGGGTGGGTGTGAAGCCATTGCCGACACGGGAACCTCTCTCATTGCGGCTCCTGCCGAAGAGGCTCGACTAATCAATAAAAAGGTAATTTTCAACCTTTTCATACTGTGATTCCACAATTCTATCAAACTTGTGGCCAACTTTAACCTTAGGTTTTATGCGCATAATATCAAACATGCTTTTGATGTTAAAAGCTTCCAACTTTAAATGTTTAAATACATTTAAGGAACAAGCATCGCATGTTCAAGTCTGCTACTTTACTGGTATTTGTTCTCTATCAATGTCAATTAAACTATAGAGGTCTATTAAAAGAAGCCAGCAATAACAAATTTAACTAGACCCTTGTGGTAATGACAATTGATAAGACAATTGATAGACATTATATCAGTTTGTTAGACATAAGGAATATTAAATAATGTTTAAAACTTTACTTTCAGATTGGTGCCAAGCCCATTATGGGTGGGGAGTGGTCGGTGGACTGCAATATGATCCCTAATTTGCCCAAGATTTCGTTTGTTCTGCAGGGAAAGCCTTTCACACTAGAGGGTAAAGACTACATTCTCAGGGTGAGTGTGAAGACAAGTATTTAGTCATTTATTCATGCTTATTGAAGTGTCTCCAGGTATGCATACTAGCAGTTTTCTGAGACTTTTCACCAAAGTGTAGTTTGTGTAATATTAGTTGACACTTGTTTACATATTGGCTTGAATCTTGCACATTTTAGTATTGTGGAAATACGTGGGGACACTGGGGCTTACAAATGGTGATACTGGGGATGTCATAACGTGGCTGAAGTATGTTGACCAATCCACACACTAGAAAGTGAAGGGACGACGACGTTTCGGTCTGTCCTGGACCATTCTCAAGTCGATTTGAGAATGGTCCAGGACGGACCGAAACGTCGTCGTCCCTTCATTTTCTAGTGTGGATTGGTCAACAGGGATACTGGGGTTTGCGAATGGGGAAACTGTAGGTTTTAAGTGGGGATAGTGTGTTTATAACTATGATATATGTACCAGGATTTATTTATAGTGTTAGCAATAAGCCATCCAGTATTTTATTTTGGCTTTATCTTGCCTCTGTTAGGCCCCATTTAGATTCAGTTCAGGTCTCCATACATTAGAATGGACACAAGTTCACTTGAACACATACAGAGAAACATGGCAAAGGTAATCCCCAAAGCCTTTCCTACGAAGAGAATAAATAAAGCTTATTTTCCATTTTCTGGAAGGATGAAGAGTAAGGGACGACATGATTGACGTATGTAAATACTGTATACGAAAGGGTATTATGTATACAATGGCATGTAAATAAGGTTTTAAATATATCTACAGAAAACAGAACACGCTGCAAGGGATATTAATTGGGGCAATTTTTAGTTTTAAGGAAAGACCTGGTTTGGAAATAGGCTTGTTGATTTATGAAACAAATTTCCAGAAACGTAATATAAGAATGTACTATTCCATGTACATTCATTGTTGCACTAATAATTAAATTTTGTCATAGTAGTAGCTCCATGTTATGTCAGTCTTTAGTCACAATCTCCTAATGTGATATGCAGATTCGCTTCAAATTTGTATGGCTGTTTCTTAAGTGTTTAATAAACCGCACAGGTGTCTGGACACCTTTCTTGTCACCTTTATGCCTCTGTTGACTTGCTGTAAACAGGTGCCTGGGAGTTGGGTAAATAGTTGACCTAGAGGGACCTTGATAAGCATGACATGGTCTCCTGCCTTCTTTCCACTCTTCCCTTTCTCCGTTCTCCCTCCTTTCTCCCCTCTCCCTCCTTTCTCCCCTCTCCTCCTTTCTCCCCTCTCCCTCCTTTCTCCCCTCTTCCCCTCTCCCCTTTCTCTTCTCTTTTCTCCATTATCACACTCAATGTACACAACCTAAACCAGTTTATGACCACCTTACTTCCACCACTACCACCACTACATCCACAAATGCATGCAGTCGCCACTACACTCGGCACCATCACTATTAAATAAATTGCTATAACCAAAAGGATTAACAAGGACAGCCAGTGAGCAAACAGCCTCTTTAGTGAGCAAAAGTAGGACAAGATATCTTGTCCTATTACCAGAACAAGATATCTTGTCCTGTGAATGCGAGAACAGCATTTAAAAGCCCAAACAAATGAGGCTCTGACTACCATATATGTAGCCTGTGTTATACTGTACCATTACTTGGGTGTGCAGTCTGGACATGGAATCTGCACCTTGAGCGCATAACAAGTTTAAGTACAAATGTTAACTAGACTATTACTAGAATTGAGAGCCGATTTATTAAGACAGGCTAGCAGAACTTAATTTCTCAGAGGAGAGAATGAGCAAAGGGGCTATGCTCACTATAATGTAACATACTCCACACATTCTCTTGTGCCATTTACATTTACAAAGCCGCATTTTTAAACGTAAATCCTGTTCTGAAACTCTTCCTTGACAGATGTAATAGAACCCCATAATCACCATACCAAAAATATATTTTTCATATTCCCAGAGTCAAACTAAGTCTTTGTAAATGCACTAGGTTCCTTTATTTGCATAGTCTACGGAACTCGCTCCCTAACGAATTGAAAAGCTGTCCAACCTACGTTTATTCAAAAGAAAACCGAAAGTACCCAATATCTTCCTCATAGTTTCCTACCTAGTGCCTATAATTGTGTATCTTGTGCTACCCACTCCTCCAATATATGTGCCTAAGCCGTTCAACTTTACCATTGTAATCACTGCTATCGTCTTGTATCGTGGTTGTTATATTGAACGCATATTTGCTTCATTATACCTAGATATAAGCCTCAAATTATGCTACAATGTACCTGTTGATAATCCTCAAATTTTACTATACAGTACCTACTAATGTTCTTCAAATTTCTTACTATATACCTGTTAACATTTCTCAATTTTGCTAGAAATTACCTACTTAAATATCTGTTAGATTAAGGACCTGCCCGAAATGCGTGTGTGTTAAGTGACTTTACAAGAATGTAAAATCATCAATGCTATGTACAGTATTGTACTCTCATAAACCCAGTGTATCTTCTTGTATATACTGTATATATCAATAAATAAATAAATGAAAAATTTTTGTTGCTAGAATTTTACATAAATTTAGATGTGCAGTTTTTAAGAAACGCACGTTTTGACGACTAATTTGTGTTCTTGCAGGTGAGCCAGTTTGGTCAGGTGACGTGCCTGTCTGGGTTTATTGGCCTTGATGTACCGCCTCCAATGGGACCCCTTTGGATTCTCGGCGACGTCTTCATTGGTCGCTTCTACACAGAATTTGACCTTGGAAATAATAGAGTTGGTTTTGCTGAAGTCAAATAGATGTGAAATGGATTGGATGAAGAACTGTGACAGCTAAACATTGAAGTCAGCATATTAAATTATAGGATTCACAAGCATGATAGTTGCTTGCACAGTGAATGCGTGGATTGGTAATGATCTTATAATTAGGTGTAGTGTTTCAGTGATGTGAACAGATTGCAGTGTGTTAGTAATTGTGGAGTTTAGCAGAACCTAGTTTAGTTCAAACAAAAATATGAATTGTTTACAGATTGCTAGTGTGAAGAAGTTTCTCATTAAACAAAAGGGAAGTAAATCTTATTGGTTACTTTTACATTTGTTGACATAAAATTTCAGGTGCATTTTTGACAGTAAATAGGCATTTTAAGGGACCAGTGGTTCACACATGCTGTATGTAAGCTTGATTAGAAGTAAACGTGTTACTTGATATGATGAACCCCCCCCCCCCCACCCCGAGTGAGTTTTTCTCTTGCATTTTTTTTGCCTTGCCAGTATGTAGCTTGAAAAATATTAAAAGGCATATATGAAATGATTCATGTAATCTCAGAGTATCGAGATATTTTCGTGTTCACACGATACCTAGTTAGTACTGTACAGCACATTAGCAGTACAAGCCAGAGTAATGTCTCTTTTCCACATGGAATTTCAGTAAAATTACCACTTGAACTTTAAACATACACGAGTTAAAGAAGGCCAAGTTTACAGTATTGTGCTTTTGTTGTAAAATTATTTTGCACGGGTGTACGTGTTAGTCATTGAAATGAATAGTGATGTAAATTGAGACAATTGATAATTCTACTTGCATTTTGCTTCAATTTNAATTAGCCCAATTTATTTTCAAATTAGCCCCCAAAAGTCGCAAGTAGCGAGATTAAAAAAATAGGGAGCGCCAGGCTGTCAAAAGTAGCCCAATTTGCTACTTTTAGCCCAATCTGGCAACTGAGGGCCCCCGCGTATATATATTTTATGTATATTGTATGCATATATATGTATATTTATTGTATATATAAATATAATAAATATTCGTGCATTTAATTATTAAAACCTGTTGAAAGAAGCCTGCAGCAAGCCATATATATTGGGCTAAAATGTGTTGAGAAGAAGATATAAGGAAATCTAAGAGAATGAGAAGGGATTATAATGAAATAGAGTATAGAGAACCGCCATATTAATGTATATACATCAATTTATTAATGATAATGATAATAATAAGCTGTGTGAGTCATTATATATATAATAATAATGCTCGGTGCAGGGCCCGTCACATGACTGGTTTCAGGGGGGGCGTCCCCCCTGACCGGACCCCCTATTGTATAGGGGGAGCCCCTTAGTATAGTCTGCTGCTGCTGGAGGTCTGCTGCTCCTGCTGCTGTTCCTGCTGCCATGAGAGTGTTAATCCTTGCAGCCGTGGCGGCCCTGGCGGCTGCACAGCTGCCCAGGTAACACATGAACGTCTCGGCTCATATTTTAGCATTATATGGTCTCCTTGTGTGTGTGTGTGTAGTGTTGGGGTAACTTGTCCCTGTGTGGGCCCCCCTGGTGCTAGGGGAGGGGGAGGGGGTGAGAGGAGGGGGTTTATGTGTAGTAATGTGACGCTATGATTTTAGTAGTTAATGGTTAAGGTAATAGCACGGGAGTTAAAGGGACGAGATCTCGTCTCTTTAATTCCTTTAAAGGGACGACGTCTCGTCCCTTTAACTCCTTTAAAGGGACGATATAAATCCCTTTAACTCCTTTAAAGGGACATCTCGTCCCTTTAATTCCTTTAAAGGGACGACGTCTCGTCCCTTTAACTCCTTTAAAGGGACGATATAAATCCCTTTAACTCCTTTAAAGGGACATCTCGTCCCTTTAACTCCTTTAAAGGGACTATATACATCTCTTTAACTCCTTTAAAGGGACTATATACATCTCTTTAACTCCTTTAAAGGGACTATATACATCCCTTTAATTCCTTTAAAGGGACGACGTCTCGTCCCTTTAAAGAGGAAGGGAAATAGCGTCAATGAAATGCCTATATTTTGTGCCTCTGTGTCATATAATATATGTCGAGCTTATTCAGGTCCTCCCTAACCCCCTCCCCCCCCCCTAACACGCCCCTACGAATTCGACTGGTCTAGGTGAACAGAGGCATCAGGTGTAAGGAAAGTTGCCCAAACGCTTCCGTCTTGCCGCGGTAATCGTGCGCTGCTGACCCCTAGCCAAGGTAGCAAGGTCACCCTAGCCTGACCCCTGTGACCTGCTGCTCGGTACCCACCGAGTTTACCCGAGTCGCTGATGCTAGTGGCCTCGGTGAAAGACAGGAAGCCGGCGGCTTGTCGGGGGCCCCCACGTGCGTGTCGGCCAGAATTCCACATCCAATAAATAGAAGCTAGGTTTGTCAGAGGCATTATTAACTTAACAAACAAAAGTAAGATAGGTGAATATAATTATAATGACTTAATTTAGTGATAGTTCTGGTATGTATGACAATGAGAAGCTGGGAAGGTTAGGCAAGGCTTTTCCAGGTGTACTGAATAAGCCTCCCTGTAATTGGGGCAACCAGTACTAAAGGCCGACCTTCTACCATTTTACTGGAATATCTCATTAACCCTATTTCTCAGTGTTAGGCTACTGATGATGGGTGCGTGTAGGGGTTCCAGTAGCACAGTCGGGTCCATTCTCAACCCGCAATTGAGAATTCTGGGTTCGAATCCCGGGTGGGACAGAAATGGTTGGGCGCATTTCTCATCTTTTCTCTTGCTATTTCAAGTTTGAGACGATGAAAGGCTTGTGAAAAGCCTTCATAATCCGTGTTGTGCTGACTGAGCTAAACTTAGGTAGCGGTCCTTACCTGACCCTACAAAAGGAGCAGAATGACAAGCTGTATGTTCAACTGACAAGCTGTATGTTAAATCCCTAAACTTACTAAATATTAACTCCTCCACACATTCTCTTGTGTCAACTACATTTACAAAACCCTGTTCTTAATTGCAAACCATGCTCTGAAACTCTCCTTGGACAGATGTAATAGGACCCATTATCACCACACCAGAAATAAATATCTCTTTGATATCCCCAGGGTCAAACTTAATCTGTGTAAACACACTATGCAAATTAAGGGACCTAGCCTATGGAACTCACTCCCTAGTGAATTGAAAAGCTGTCAAACTTTTGCCTTATTTAAAAGCAAAACCAAAAAGTACCTAATTTCATCTTAGTTTCCTACACTGAGCTTTAAATTTGCTCTGTACCTAGTGTTACCTAATCTCCTAATTTTTATGTATTTAACCCAAACAACGTTATCATTGTGTTCATTGCTGTCTTCTTTTATGTGCTAGCCATTTGCTGTATTGTGCCTACCAATTTTTGTCAACTACCATTCACGCTGTCATTGCAATCAATCTGAGCTACCTATGTGCTTTAATATACCTACAATTTTCTCTCATCTTTTTTTTTCTTGCCTTGTAACTGTTATCATTTTTTTTTATAAATTTTGCAAGTATTTACCTACTTAAAATTTTCTTAGATTAAGGACCTGCCCGAAATGCTGCGCGTACTAGTGGCTTTACAAGATTGTAATTACCATATTATGTATCCTCACAATCCCAATCTCGCATACCAATATTTGGTCAGAATACTGTGCATTACAAGGGATTTATAAGAAATGTATTGAGTACTGTAGTGTCATGTTTATAATATTCTGCTACAATATGAACTTTTCTGGGAAGGCTTCACGGTGGCTCCTCGGTGCTTGCTGGCACAGGGTGCACAAGACAGAGGATTGTAAGTCACTATCCAAGAAAGGCTGTCAGAAAGTTGGATGAATCAAAACAGATTACTGCAAAGTAAACAAATCATAAAAGATGGCAAAGCCTCAAAACTCGAACCACTCGGTGGTGAAGCAATTCACAATTTAGTTACAGCCATGCACCACTAGAGGCTGAACACCTTCCCTCTCGATTTCCAGCCTTAAATTTTCATTCATATCCCTGGTGCGAAACTTAGGAATGTGCCGTTGTGCTGTCTTCCTGCCCTGGTTGTCTCTTTGACTCCCAGCTTTGTAGAGAAGTGCTGGCAACCCCGGACTTTGTAGTCATTTATAGTAACAAGCTTCATCCACTTTTTATTTTTTTTTTTTTTTTATATATGCAAGAGTTCTTGCATTCTTGTACAGTCACTAGTACACGTAGCGTTTCGGGCATTAGCATTAGCTCTGGACTTTCCTTGTCTTGTGAAGGGAGGCCATTCGCTAGTGTATTTTAGTATTGCTGCGTATGTATTTGTGCCTTACTTCTTGGCTGGACTTGGATTAACTGTTTGATTCATATCGAGTAAGTCTAGAGTTTTCGTCTCCAGGTGTTCACTGTTGCTGCCCTTGTTTGGCCAAAGCTAAACTCAGTGTGTGTATTTGGGGGGAGGGGGGGGGTTGCAGCTGTCTGAGATGCTGGCTTCCTGTGGAAGGTGCTCTGCCCTTTGCGGTACATAATGCTTTTAACTCCATTTAATTTAACTCCATTAACTCCATTTTTCTTTTAACCCTAATGGCCATTTCTGAGGCCTTGAGATTGGGGTAGTCTGATTGTTTAAGAATAGCACAGGTGACATAGCTCGAGTGCATGGGGGGAATGCGTAAAACCCTAGTTTGTGTCTCGGAGAGACTGCAGGATCTGTTGGTAAATCAGGATGATTTCCCGGTTGCAATTCTTTTACCAATAGGTAAAAAAATAGCTCGGCCAATAGGGTGCCGGTCGGCCGAGCGGACAGCACGCTGGACTTGTGATCCTGTGGTCCTGGGTTCGATCCCAGGCGCCGGCGAGAAACAATGGGCAGAGTTTCTTTCACCCTATGCCCCTGTTACCTAGCAGTAAAATAGGTACCTGGGTGTTAGTCAGCTGTCACGGGCTGCTTCCTGGGGGTGGAGGCCTGGTCAAGGACCGGGCCGCGGGGACACTAAAAAAAAAAAAAAGCCCCGAAATCATCTCAAGATAACCTCAAGATAACCATGTCGTAGCTCAGTCTATTAAGGCAGCGACTGGGATCCTCTCGGACGTAGGTTCAAACCCTCGTCATGGCCTTTGTGGGTAGTTTGCATGCTCGTTCTATGGCGCACCACTTGTCCTTAGTGGTTGCATCGTTCCATAAACTGTTTAGTGTTTGTAATTTATGGTATGCCGCTCTTGTGCCTAGTGTGCCTACTTTGTTATTCCTTGAGGACCTCGAATGCTCTTTGCAGCTCTTGGAGGGTTTATATGAACATCCAACTCCTCGCTTCTGCCATCGCTGGGGCGAGTTTAATGGATGTGCCTCTGTTTTGATGGCTTTTCTTACTGTTTCCATCATGCTGCCTGTTGGGTGGGGAATACTTTCCACCTGGAAACCATGATTGTGGTCAGTGGGGAGGTGGTCTATTTTGGATGAGCCACCACCTAGGGAAGCGTTTATCAGGCGCTGCTTCTCTACAGACTAGATTTTTCCGTTTTCATGGTTTACAACTTGGTGTCAATGTGGTTAGTAACCCCATTTTTTATTTGATTCATAAGGGCCTGATGTGGATTGAATAGGCAGAGCTTGCCAGGTAGCAAGCACCAAAGAGTTATCAGAAAGAGGCATTTCATTACATTAATTAATTTTTCTTATGTTTATAGTGCTATAGTCTCAAATATTATTTATTAATACAGTAAATATAAAATTAATTTTATTTCAGGATTACTCTTCAGAAATTCAAGTCTGCACGTCATGCATTGCGTGAAGTTGACACCCCTATTCGCCAAATACATAGAAAATGGGGAAATAATGTGCGCATGCCAGAACCTTTATCAAACTATATGGATGTAAGTTTTTAAAGAATGTTTGACACTTTTGGAATTATGGCATTCGGTAATACCCATTTAATCATAAAATTGAAGATGAATTATTGTATGCTATTGTAAATTTGTTCATGTTTGAATAAAGTTAAGGTACTTTACTGTAGATGATGTGCACCCTGCCAGTCACAGGTTAAGAATGATTGAGTCTCACCTGTAACTGGATAGGTGTGTGGGGACACTGCCTTGCCCTATGTCTGGTTAGGACTCAAGCCATTGGTTCCCCCGATTCATTTTGGTATGATATTTGTTAATATTTGCCAACCCAATTTTCTTTAGTTTTATTCTTTGTACTAGGTGCCTGACAGCTGGGTGGACAGCGCTTTGGATTCATAGTCCTGAGGTTTCGGGTTCGATCCCCGGTGGAGGCGGAAACAAATAGGCATAGTTTCTTTCACCCTGATGCCCGCCCCGTTACCTAGCAGTTAATAGGTACCTGGGAGTTAAAGTTGTTACGGGCTGCTTCCTGGGGGGTGGGGGGTTGTAACAAAAAAGGCCTGGTTGTGGACCGGGCCGTGGGGATGCTAAGCCCTAAAATTATCTCGATAACCTATCAAGCTTCTATAGCCCATCAATCTTGCAAGACATAGTTGTACAGGCTCCCAGTTGATCCCTGGCTGGTTAGTTTTGACAAGGTATACCGAGTTTTGATTATTATAGCGTTTCGACAAATGCTACACAACTGTAGTAGTATTTGTCTAAAAAAAAAATCCTGGCAAAGAGATCAGTGCTGTTAGTCAGAAATTGCTCTCCTTATTTCCCAGTGCAAGTTTTAGACATGTCCAGCATTTACTGTGTGGCATAGTCAAAGTTATGGTATTGTACTGTATGTCCTGGCAACTCATTGGGAAGAATTCATGTCTTGGAGGCAATGTTTGTAATTTTATGTAAAAACATGTATATTTTGTATACTATGTATATTTTTGTAAAAACATGTAATTTTTAACAACAATTAAGAGCAGCATGAAAATATTAGTACAGTAGGTAGCTTATGTGTACTTTATCTGTACAGTATATGTCAACCCGAGCCGAGCCTGGCCTCGGGCCGGGCTTGGGGAGTAGAACTCCTCCCAGAACCCCATCAAGCAGGTATCAAACAATATAGATCTTAGTGTTTATTTTTTGTTTATTTTTTAGGCACAGTACTATGGTGCCATTTCCATTGGCACTCCTCCACAGTCGTTCAGAGTGGTGTTCGACACTGGATCTTCCAACCTGTGGGTACCTTCCAAGCAGTGTCACTACACAAACATTGCATGTTGTAAGTACCAACTTTCATTTAATAAAATTGCCTAATAGTTGGGTTTCGGCCTGTAACTTTATGCTTATATGGAATTGAATCTATTGAGGAATTGGTTAATTGGTAATAATTGAGCATCTGAGCACTTGACTGTTAAGGTGAAGGATAAAGTACAGTATAAGGTAAGGTTTCATCATCTTCCTTGACCACTGAAATGGCCCAGATTTCTCTCGTCCTGCAGGTAAAACCGCTTTCCCACAATGTTTTTAAAACCTTGTTCATTGTACAAGATTTGGAGGTTGGTAATTTTCCTAATGTCAAGGTGACAAAGATGGTGAGTACATATATGGTGATGAGGACATGAGAGAAATTTGGAATTTTTCAATGTTAGAATTTTTGTATATTTCATATATGGTGTTGCTTTTAGGGGGATGGCCATTTAACTGTTACTTCAGCTTCTTTTACACTCTTTACTCTAATTTGTTCCCATTTAAATATGATTAATATGGATTACCTATGTACAGTTAGGAGTGTTCTTCCATAGCCTTGTTTGGTGCCAGTATTTCTTGGTGGATTTCCATGTCTGAGGGGATGATTCAGTAACTCGGTACAAACTTCACAAGTTTCCTCTTCAATTCAGCGATAAATTAAAGTACTGATCCTCATTTGTTGATGCTGTTGTTGCACTAGGGTGAATGGAGTAAGGACATAAGCTAAATTGACTTCAGGATTTAAATAAAGATCCTCGGTATTACAGTAACTCTATTGAAGTTACTGTAAAGGAACCACGAGTCGTGGTTCCTTTTCAAAGCAATCATTGCTCCTACCACGTATCTTGCTCTAGGATGACCACACTAGGCAACCAGCAAATGATCATAACACGTTGATGGTTGGTTTTGATGACCAAGCAACAACTTAGAAGATGGAGAAACGACGACGACGTCTGTCCGTCCTGGACCATTATCAACTTGACAAGACTTGAAAATGGTTCAGGATGGACTAAAACAACATCGCTTTTCCATCTTCTTAGTTGTTGCTCGGACATAATTTTTTCTGTCACGTTATTGTGACTTTATTATCTGCACATTGTTGGTTTTGTCGTATGCGAGTGATACAATATTCATGATAAAGCCATACTGTTAGGTGGTACAGCCCCATACTCCAAACTAGCTAGATGTGAGCACGGTGGGCTACCTTTCTCTTTTTTTTTCCCCCTCTCAACATGCAGATGTTTACTGGTGGCCTCGGGTATTGATTAGAAACCTGGTACTTAAGAGTTTCAAATGTTGTAGGGTAGCTAAAAACTATCTTGTGTTGGTGTGAGCACCATGGGTAGAACATTGAGGATGGTATGTACAGTGTAAGTTTGATTCCCTCCTCATGCTTGCAATATAATACTTATAAATTTAATATACTGTACAGTATATGAAAAGTACAAATTTTATGGTTTATTTATATACTTGTAAAGAAACTTTTGGATAAAATGGTTGCAAAGTCTAAATTGAACAGCATCAGTGTACACAATAATAGTGTTACCATGAGAGACTTGGCCAATAACCATTTACCTGTAGTTGTATCAAATCCCTAAAGATGTGATTTAAGTTCTTACAGACAAAATGTTATCTACAAAATAAATTTAATGTAGATCTTTCTCTATAAACATTGCAAACTTTTATGAAAGTTGCCTAACTATCCTTCCACAACTGTTTGTGACATCACACTGGAGCCGTATGCAAATTTGTCGTGAGCAATACAGTGGCATGCATAACGAGTCGTGTTTCCTTTTCAAAGCTTTACAGCAATCACTGCTAAAATGCACACCTGACTTCACGTGCAAATTTTACTAGTTTTAATACTTCTTGAGATTAAGCCTATAGAAATAATTACAAGCATAATTTAGTTAACATTACAATTAAAAAAAATTGTCAATGTTAGCTAAAAATAAAAGCAAATTTGATTGCATGGTGACCAACATGAAAATCAATACACAATGTCCACCCCACACCTCAGGTATCGACTTTCATACTCTTGCGTGTGCAGCCATAAAAGTTGCTTTTGTTAAGAGCCAAGCCATATGGTATTCTAAATTTTTGTCTGATTTGGACAGACCCTAGTTCATTGTTAAACCATTACTGATTTAAACATTCGAAGGTTATTTTACTAAACACTAAACAAAAGCTTGTTTGTAGGAAAAACCAAGGCTTTATAAGATTGCATTTTTCTTCCTCAATGTTCAATGCCTGAACATCAGTGTTTCCAATAGAAGTGTACTGATGTATCG
>WNGS01080161.1:86239-97327 GCA_020271785.1 Procambarus virginalis | reverse complement strand
GAAGCTCACGTGGTTACGGTCAGACACACGTCGCCTCACTACGTCTACCAGCTCATTTGTAATCATTAGGACCATTATGGCTACATATAGACAACAAACATCATATATATTAACTCATTAGAATAGTTACAATTATTAAGTAATTATCACAAGAAGGAGCCAAGCCTGGAACAGATATGTAATTATAATATTTTTTTTTTCTCTTACCTTGCCATTTCGGCAGCAATAAGAGCCACGCAGGCGAGAAGGATTACTACGACTCTCATGATGCGTGCGTGCGTGCACCCTCGCTGAGGGTGGGGTGACACTGGTCAATGGTGCGTCCTCACCGGGTCATGTTAACTGAAATATCGCCACTCTCACGGGGCCCCCGTACCGAGCATCTTCACTACTAGCGGGGGGGGGGGGGCCCCTCATCGAGCATTGTCACTCACGGGGCCCCTCATCGAGCATCTTCACCTCACAGGCCCCTCATCGAGCATTGTCACTCACGGGCCCCGTACCGAGCATCTTCACTCACGGGCCCCTCACCGAGCATCTTCACTCACAGGCCCCTCATCGAGCATTGTCACTCACGGCCCCCTCATCGAGCATTGTCACTCACGGGCCCCTCACCGAGCATCTTCACCACAGGCCCCTCATCGAGCATTTCACTCACGGGCCCCCGCACCGAGCATCTTCACTACTAGCGGGGGGGCCCCGCACCGAGCATCTTCACTACTCGCGAGGGGCCCCGCACCGAGCATCTTCACTACTCGCGGGGCCCCGCACCGAAGCATCATCACTCATACTGGCCAAAACAGTACGCAGACACAGAAAAACAAAAATTCTTGCGGCAATAAAAGATGACCGCAGGCCAACCACACCAGCCACGTGACTCATTTCCTCTTCCAGTGCGATATATAGTCATAATGGCTTGCCCGCTTTCTGCTGATAGTTCACTTCCAGTGCTAAGATTTAGACAGAGCTGTCAATAAAACATTTACCCTTCGGTGCATATGTCTTACTTATGGTGTCAAGCAAGTCTTACTTACCCTTACTTATGGTGTCCAAGCAAATCTAGGCCTAAAATACGGTATCATAGGCCTAACATAGTACTCATATTTAGCAGAATTTACCCAAGAGCCATATCTCACTAGTGGCCTCGACACTGGACAGGAAGCCGGCGGCTTTTCAAAGGTGGCACCATTTGGCCTGATGATTTGATCCAGTTTGATTTTCAAATTCAGTAGTGTTTTAGCAATTATGGCTTCGGCAGGTAGGCGGTTCCATGGGTGAAAACCCATCTCCTGTTTTCTGTCCAATACTGTGGCTTGTTGAACTTTAAACCTTTGCTTCTTCTCCATTACATTTGACCTTTTAAAGAAGTTGGAGCTAATCAAGATTGTAACTTGCTTGTTACAACTTGCAAGTTCAATCTTGCAAGTTACAATCAAGATTGTAAGTTGCTTAGCTAAATAAAACTGTGGGGTTCAGTCCCTGAGCCTATTATGTGCCTCTGTAACCCTTCCACTACCGCCACAAGATGGGTATGGGTTATCTTGAGGTTATCTTGAGATGATTTCAGGGGCTTTTAGTGTCCCCGCGGCCCGGTCCTCGACCAGGCCTCCACCCCCAGGAAGCAGCCCGTGACAGCTGACTAACACCCAGGTACCTATTTTACTGCTAGGTAACAGGAGCATAGGGTGAAAGAAACTCTGCCCATTGTTTCTCGCCGGCGCCTGGGATCGAACCCCGGACCACAGGATTACAAGTCCAGCGTGTTGTCCGCTCGGCCGACCGGCTCCCTTTGCATAATAAGTGAACTAAACTGCTAAACTAAACGGTGTTGAACTTTCTCCAGAGCAGTTAAGTCCTTCTGAAGATGAGTCTCCATGTTTGGATACAGTAATTCAAGTGAGGGGCCCTCACTTCAGGGAGCCGGTCGGCCGAGCGGACACCAGCGTGGACTTGTGATCCTGGGTTCGATCCCAGGCGCCGGCGAGAAACAATGGGCAGAGTTTTTTCACTCTATGTCCCTGTTACCTAGCAGAAAAATAGGTACCTGGGTGTTAGTCAGCTGTCACGGGCTGCTTCCTGGGGGTGGAGGCCTGGTCGAGGACCGGGCCGCGGGGACGCTAAACAGCCCCGAAATCACTCCCAAGATAACCTCAAGAAGATAACCCACTAGAGATCTATTCAGTTGAATCACTTCCCTTCTTTTGCTTAAAGTCAAAAGTACGCTAGATTATTCCTCGGGTTCGCTTAGCCTATTTTACTGCCTCTTCCACTTGTGCAAATTTCAGTGAATTGCAGGCGAGGAGTCACAATAACGTGGCTAAAGTATGTTGACCAGACCACACACTAGAAGGTGAAGGGACGACGACGTTTCGGTCCGTCGAACATTCTCAAGTCGATTGTGAATTGTTCAGAACTCATTTGAAAGTTGAAATAGTTTCAAGTTGAAACTGCTTAATTCATATTTTGTTGAGAAGACACACACACATAAATGAGATCAGCAAAGTGATAATATATTACATTAGAGAACTATGCCCGTTAAGTTGCTTATCTACCTTGATACCTTGAGGTGCTTCCGGGGCTTAGCGTCCCCGCGGCCGGTCATCCACCTAGGCTAATCTTTACTAAGTGACTGCATGGTATGTAAGATTGATTCGGATGGTTGAGTTGGATAGAGCAATGATGTGTACAGAGAACATTCAATGCAGTTATGCGGGAAGAGGATAGAAATAGCCTATAAGCTACTACTCTATTCCCTTGAGATGTATTTTCTTGTCTCAATAAACATACTTGAACAATGCAGTTGTAAAACTAATACATTATTGTGCAGAAAATAAGTTTCGACTCTAAATTTTGTCCCGCAAAGTACAAGCTTTGAAATAGAAGATGTTACAGAAAAATAGTTACATAAAAACTTTGTTACAAAAAAGTATTTTACATAAAATGTTTCTTACGAAAGTATTTTACATAAAAAGTTTGTTACAGATGAGCGAGGTGCTTATGAAGTGGGCAGGTAACTCCAAGTGATAACTACAGAAATAAGACAAAAATTGAATTATTTGGAAATAGAGAAATATTAATATATATACTGATTACATTCCCTCCTTGTGGGAACTTGTGTGAAAATTTGCCTAGATTAGATTAAGTTAGATTAGGTTAGGTTAGGTTGGACCATTTTAAGATTGTTTTTGTTTTGTTAATTTCTCTAAGGATAGGTGTGGTTCTCCTAGGTTCTGGTTGGTGCTGTTAGCTTTATTAGGCTAAGTGAGGATAGGTTTGAGTTCTGTTAGGGTCTATTTTGTTCTGTTAGCTTTTGTAAGACTAGGTAAGGTTAGGTGGGTGCTGTTAGGTCCGGTTTTGTCGTGTATGCTGTAGTGAAAATAGTTTGGGCTCTGCTAGGCTCTGTTTTACTTTGCTAGTGTCTGTAAGGTTAAATGAGTTTAGTTGTGTTCTGCTAGGTTCTGTTACCTAATCCTTCCTCTGCTGGCAGAGGAAGGAGAGAGTAAATAATTGAATGGTTATGTTACCCCGGGGTGAATTAACAGCCTAATTATCGTCCTTACAGCTTGCGAGATTTGTCGTGGGGGTAAGTTTGGCACAGTGTCACGATGCACTCTTTTCTATGGTGTCAATCCCGATCCGTCCACATTAGGCACTTAACCAACAGCAATTACTGCAAAATTTGGTGAAGCAATTTCCAAGAATCTGGGCCAGATTCACGAAGCACTTACGCAAACACTTACGTAGCTGTATATCTTTTATCAATCTTTGGCGGCTTTGTTTCCAATTATTAACAGTTAATGAGCTCTGAAGCCCAGGAGGGGCTGTTATAAATAACAACAGTTGAATGGCAATTTTCATGCTTGTAAACTGTTTAATATATGTAACCAAAGCCGTCAAGATTGAGGAAAGATGTACACGTTCGTAGTGCTTGCGTAACTGCTTTCGTGATCTGGGCTACATTTTCACTTATAGATACAGATTCTCCCAAATAACTCTTTCTACTTATATTTTATGTTACAGTTTACCATGTATTTAATGTCCCCTTATAATAGAAGGTACAGTCGTTGTACTAAGGATTACTTTGTGAGCTGAGAGAGATCCTGTAGCGCAGTAGTCTACATCCTCTGCTCACAACTGAGGATAATAGGTTCGATTCTCTGGCGGGGCAGAGCGATTGGGCGTTCCTACATTCTTGTACACCCACTAGCACACGTAGCGTTTCGGGGCAAGTCCTTAATGCTATGCTTCATAAACTACGGGCTCACCATAGCCCGTGCTACTTGGAACATTTTGTTCCAAGAATCTTTAACAACAACAACAAACTAAACAGAGGCTACAGTTAAGGATTAACGTCCAGTCAATCCTCCCCGGCCAGGATACGAACCCAAGACAACGAGCTGGCGAAACGCCAAGCGAGTATCTTAACCACTACTCCACGGGGCCTGCTAAACCTCCATTTACCAAACAGTAAATAGATATATTCTGGTGTTTGGATACTGTTGTGGGATGTTTCCTGGGGCAAGGTCAACAGTAGTTGATCAAGGTGGACCTGGGTATTGATGATTGATGAAGATTAAGCCACCCAAAAGGTGGCACGGGCATGAATAGCCCGTAAGTGGTATGAGCCATTACCAGTATCAATAGATGATACTGGAGATCTGTGGAGGTGCGACTGCACCCTGCGTGACGGGAGATGTTTCCCGTGGACATGGGTAAGCCTCGGAAGCTTCCTGTATCACACACAGTGAACTATCCGGACCTCCGGGTTATTATCAAGATGTAAACATTATCTGAGGCAACGATAACAGCTGATGAGTATTTTATCTCGGTTAATCTTTGTAATCTTTTTCCCCATTTGAATGTTTCACTCCAGCTATCAACCTTAGACATGTTCGCTCCTATGATGCACTCTATACAAGCATTCACCCCTCATTCACTGTATAAACATCAGAGGTTCGCGGTTGTTCAACGTCCTCCCAGCGAGCATAAGAAATATTGCCGGAACAACCGTGGACATCTTTAAGAGAAAACTAGATCATTTTCTCCAAGGAGTGCCGGACCAACCGGGCTGTGGTGGATATGTGGGCCTACGGGCCACTCCAAGTAACAGCCTGGTGGACCAAACTCTCACAAGTCAAGCCCGGCCTGAGGCCGGGCTTGGGGAGTAGAAGAACTCCCAGAACCCCATCAACCAGGTATCAACCAATCACATCCTCCCCTAGAACCTCCCTGTCCCTTCAGGTCTGGTGAGGCACTGTGCCATCCCACTCTTCTCAGTTGATAAGTAACTAGGCACCAAGCCCTGAAGACTATTCAGCGCCATCTGTGGCAAAGAACAGCCACAGCCCCTCTTAGATAAGAATCAGACTGCCAGTGCCAGAGGAGAGAGAGATGTAGCATTTGACACGTCAAAGGTATCTGATTCACCAAGGATTTTATGAAAGGACATGTGAGTGAAAGGGACATTGGAAAAGCTAGACTTCTGATCAACAGGACACTGAGGACATGCGTGACTGTAAGTGGGACAAAATAACAATAATAATAATATATTCACAAGAGGTACAATGGGCTGGTGAGATGATATATAATTTATTTTTACATTCATGCCAAGCCACTAACACGCATAGCGTTTCGGGCAGGTCCTTAATTTAACATATCAAGTAAGATATGGGCATTGGAATGCTCCGTCACTATGTGATGGAGTGCGAAAAGATACGTGAATTTAGAGACAATTCTATAACCAATGTTCCAGCGATGTGTAAATATTTCATTCAAAATGATCTGCTACCAGAAATTTTAGCCAAATATCCCCAGTTTGCTAACTGTAGGTAGTAACTGAGTGATTGTAACCTATCCACCGCTGCCCACTGGATGGGGGGCGGTGTGCAGGACAAACATATAAATTGTGACACTAGCTCTCCACATATGTCAGTTGCTTAATTTAGAACCTGTACTTGAGGTCGATCTCGAACCCATTGTTGATGTGACGACTTATATTGAATTTTGTAACTAGCTCATCAAGATTGTAACTTGCTTAGCTAAATGAATTGTGGGGTTCAGTCCCTGAGCCCATTATGTGCCTCTGTAACCCTTTCCACTACCGCCCACAAGATGGGTATGGGGTGCATAATAAATGAACTAAACTAACTAGTCTTTCTAGTGTGAATACTGGTGTAAAGCATTGATTCAGAGTGGTAACTATCTTTTTAATGCCAAAAATAACTTGGCTGATCCATCATTTAAGAGTCCTACATACATGTAGAATTTTATCAGTCCAGCTTTTGACTTATACGTCGTAACTCCGACGGTTCAATGGTTTGATAATGAACTGTAAAATCCAGTGAGTTCTGGATAGCTAGACAGAACACGTGGCTGTTGTCGACACCACATTGTGTGGTGTTGATGGCGGAAGTGGGACACACGGTCCACAAAGCTTTGCGTGTTATTTAAACTGCGGTGTTTCCTGCACGTCCGGGACCCGTACGAGGCTACTCTACAAACTGCACGCCCTTGGCGCTGGCTTGGTGTTGGGTCCATTCACGCGTCGATAGACCCATGATAGATCGTGACTAAACAGAGACAAATGTACTCGCCTAGTTGTGGTTACGAGGGTTGAGCTTTGGCTCTTTGGTCCCGCCTCTCAACCGTCAGTCAACTGGTGTGCAGATTCACTGATTGATGAAGATTAAGCCATGCAAAAGGTGGCACGGGCATGAATAGCCCGTAAGTGGTGGCCCTTTTGAGTCATTACCAGTATCAATAGATATTACTGGAGATCTGTGGAGGTGCGACTGCACCCTGCGTGACGGGAGATGTTTCCCGTGACAGATTCATGATTGATTGATTGATGAAGATTAAGCCACCCAAAAGGTGGCATGGGCATGAATAGCCCGTAAGTGGTGGCCCTTTTGAGTCATTACCAGTATCAATAGATATTACTGGAGATCTGTGGAGGTGCGACTGCACCCTGCGTGACGGGAGATGTCTACCGTGACAGATTCATGATTGATTGATTGATGAAGATTAAACCACCCAAAGGTGGCACGGGCATGAATAGCCCGTAGGTGGTGGCCCTTTTGAGCCTTTGAGTTGATACTGGAGATCTGTGGAGGTGCGACTGCACCCTGCGTGACGGGAGATGTCTCCCATGAATGAGGAAACAGATTCATGTGTAAATAGTCAATAAATAACAAAATAAACTTGAATTCAGTCACCACACCTGCATGACTTAGCTGGCATGGTTACTGAGCAGCCTAGTGTGGTGTTTTGCGTTGCGGTGGATGGCCTTGGTTGTAGATAATAAAGCCTTTGGTTACTGACTTTAATACTTATTATTGAATACGTATCCTGGCCGGGAAGGAGTTTTTGTTTTTATTATTATTTTCTACCACAGACGTGGCCACACATTTACAATGCTAACTAACACATATACATTTTCTTCTGTCCTCCATGGACAGGGTGAAAGATTTGTCAAACATACAGTTCAGAGATTTATTGAACACCCACAGAAGGTGATCGTAATGCTTTTAAAATGTTAGGCTAAGCTACATACCTAAATACATAGGTACATAGATTTATGAATGCATTGTATTATACATAGATAAAACGCTGAACTGTAATGCCAATCCTGACCTCAAAAGCTTCATTGAAGGTTGTAACAGAACCCATGAGCACCACACCAGAAATAAATACAGTTTTGATATTCCAAGAGTACGACTTATACCCATTTTTTTCTAATTTCTTAACATTCTCTCTACACTCTATCACAATATTCTGGTAAACCGGTCGTCTGCTATTAAAAGGCTCCAATGCTCCTCTATTGTCAATTAAGAATCAGACATTTTTACCACATTTGACTACTTCCTGTAAGTTCTACTTCCTGCTTGGAGATCAGCCTGCGTTGAAGAGACATTGTCAGTTAAGCGGCGTCCAATAACAGTATCTACAGTGCCGATGTCAGTGTACTCCTGATCAAGACTCCACATCCTGCCTTCCCATCCCTAGCTACTGACCCATCACAATATACATGTAGAGTGTTTTCTGTAGGTCAATTTCTAATTATACAATCATATGTTGCCCTCAGCTCTCCTATCTCATACATACTATTTTTCTTTTGCAAGGGAATACTTACTACATCTACATTACAATCGGTGGTGTGAATTGTCTCTTAGGCAGAGCAATACATTCTGTAATAACATCATACTTTATAACATTAGAACATAAGTTATTCATATATACTCTCGTCTTTATCATAAATTGTTCATTACTTCCCACCTTTTGAATTGAGAGGATTAATTCATTAGCTCCCCACCTCTCATTAATCTAATGGCAGAGGCTACATTTATCTCTGAAATTCTATCCCCAATACTCTGCAGATTCAACTCCATCCTCATTATCTCAATCATAGTATTTCTTGGGCATCCTAAGATAGTTCTCATGGCTTCATTTTGTACCTTCTCCAACTTGCCCATCCTACCTTTACCAAAACAAGAAATGACAGGTGCAGCATAATCAATAAGAGATCTTACAGTACTCAAGTATATCATTCGTAGCACAGGGACTCCCACTCCCTTTCCACAGCATGCCAAGGCCTTCAGAGGTTGTAATCTCTTCCGACATTGACCCAACAGTCTGTTCATCTCAGCTTCCAAACTCTCATGGGTATATCCAACATATATGCCTAAATATTTATATATATTAACTCTCTCTATTTTTACAGTTTATTTTCAATATAATGGGCCTCCGCTTTCTACATTCAAACTTAGTTTTGTCTTCATTAACCACCATTTCCATATGGTGACACAGGTTTCCGAAATATCCAACACCGTTTGAATTTTTGAAATATCTTTGCCCTGAAATAAAATTTTCTGATCAGGGAAGAAAGAAGACACCAACAGCATGGGGGCCTGTTTATTTATTAGTAGAACAAGTAAATATTTTCTGCAGACCCTGTTAATGAAGCGGCTATAACTTGTCTATTTTACAACTGCGTACCATGGACATGTATAACTTTGAGTACACTACAACAACTTAATAACATTAATACATATGCTTATAGCCGGGAACTAACTAAATCAAGATCTGCAGAACACTGAATACTTATTATCTATGAGTAAAAGTAAGGCAAATGTCTAACATATTTTTCCTTGAGAATCAGGGCATTTAGAGTAGCATATTTTGGCCTAACACGTGACAGATAATAATGCCCCATTCCAATACATAATGTAAATTCGTAAATTAACCAGTAAATGCAGAATACACATAAAGGGCAATGTTAACATTACTCGTACAAGTCAGGGTAAGTAGCTGCGGACAGCGGAACACTTAGGGGCCGGCGCTGCACCCTATTTTAGACCATCAGCAAAAGGCGCTAGACATAGGACTGTTTCATAGTTTTAGCTGACTGCACCCAGGAAGGGAGGAGGGTGGGTCCTTTTTTTAACTTGCGAAGCGGTGCGTGTCGGGAGCAGGAGAGAGTGCATGACCTGTTGTTGTTGTTTCAGATTTAGCTACTCAGAACAAAGTGTCCATGCAGCACGGGCTATGGTGAGCCCGTCCAGGGGCGCATGACCTCTCCTACCTCCTTTATATAGGCCCCCATTGCGCTGCGCACACTGCGCCTGCGGATCGCGTTGTGCAAATGTCTTTCCCCTCCATCAGAAAATCCTCCGCTTTCCTGTGTAATGCAGTGGTCATATCATCGGCATATATGATCGGAGTTACCCCATTTGAGTACCTCTCAGATACTATCTTATTCATTAGTACATTAAACAGGGTGGGACTCAACACGCCTCCCTAAGGTGTGCCGAGTTCAAAAGACCTCACACCTGACATACAACCTTGATACCACACCTGAGCCTTTCTTTCATAAAGATAATCCCCTATCCAGCGCAATAATCTCCCTTTAACACCAAGACCAGCTAATTCATATAAGATAACCTCTTTGTTGGCTTTATCAAAAGCTCCTTGTAAATCAATAAAAATTCTATAGTAATCCTTATCTTTAGCTAGACATTTAATAATACAGTCAGAGGTACTTTTTCCTCCGAGGAACCCGAGCAAATTACTAGACAGCTGATCACCTATTATATATAAAAGTCTATTTAAAATGATCCTCTCCATCATTTTACAAAATCACGAGGTTAAGACACAGGTCTGTACTCTCCTTGGCTTTAGGGATAGGATGACCATAGCTTTTTTACCATTTACTGGGAATACTCCCTCTTTATAACTAATATTAAAGAGATCTAAAAGTGGGCTTTTCGTCATAAGGCAAGTTCATTAGTATTTCATAAGTTCTCATCCTCCCCTTTTAGTTTTAGTTCATTTATTAGCACCCCATACCCATCTTGTGGGCGGTAGTGGAAAGGGTTACAGAGGCACATAATGGGCTCAGGGACTGAACCCCCACAATTCATTTAGCTAAGCAAGTTACAATCTTGATGAGCTAGTTACAAAATTCAATATAAGTCGTCACATCAACAATGGGTTCGAGATCGACCTCAAGTACAGGTTCTAAATTAAGCAACTGACATATGTGAGAGCTAGTGTCACAATTTATATGTTTGTCCTGCACACCGCCTCCCATCCAGTGGGCAGCGGTGGATAGGTTACAATCACTCAGTTACTACCTACAGTTAGCAAACTGGGGATATTTGGCTAAAATTTCTGGTAGCAGATCATTTTGAATGAAATATTTACACATCGCTGGAACATTGGTTATAGAATTGTCTCTAAATTCACGTATCTTTTCGCACTCCATCACATAGTGACGGAGGGTGTGCGAATAATTTTGTTGACACAGTTTACATTTGGTCAGGTCTACATCGGCAGATAATGAGAATTCCCAGAGATACTTGTAACCGAGTCTAAGCCGAGCAGCAGTAACATCTAGAAGTCTGCTGATTTTATTGGATGATCCATAGATGTGTGGCTCCTCTTGCATGATAGTATGATGATAGATGGAATTACTGGTGTCAATTTCACTTTGCCTCAGATCTACAAGATCTTGTTGAAGTTCTCGGTGTACTGCTGCTCTCAGATTGCTCATTGACAATCCAAGGTTACACTCAACGGCTCTCCTTTAAA
>WNGS01080161.1:60369-74976 GCA_020271785.1 Procambarus virginalis | reverse complement strand
ATTCATAATCTCAAATTAAAAGTTGTAAACAAATATTATGTACATTTATCATTTTGAGCAATATTTTGGCAAACAAATCTGTATTTTATATGTATAGTAGCACTGTACCTTTAAAACATTATTATTACAGTACAATATTTGCCTACTGTATGATACATTCCAATGTTCAATTATACTCTCAGTAATTGAAGAAAGCTCATGAACCATGTAGGGGCAAAAGTTCCTTAAGTGTGACTATCCAGCAAGTCGCTGTAGTTCAAAAGCACAATGGCAAGTCATCTGAGTACAGGCTAGTCAAGTGTCTTGCGAGTATATACCGGTATATGTGATATGTGATCAGCAAAACTTCCAGGGGGCAGATTCACGAAAGCACTTACGCAAGCACTTACGAACGTGTACATCTTTCCTCAATTTTGACGGCTTGGTTACATTTATTAAACAGTTTACAAGCATGAAACTTGCCAATCAACTGTTGTTATTGTTATAAACAGCCTCCTGGTGCTTCGGAGCTCATTAACTGTTTATATTGTAAACAAAGCCGCCAAAGATTGAGAAAAGATGTATAGGTTCGTAGGTGTTTGCGTAAGTGCTTTCGTGAATCTGGCCCCAGGGCTTTATAAAACTTGACGGCATTTGGATAATGACAAATTTTCTCTCCAAGAAAGAATATTTCTAAAGAGAGAAAACAGGACAGCTAAACTGGCAGGCTGTGTTCAAAATGTTGTGGTGTTTGCACGAGACGTGTACTACACAGAGGCGGGATCAAAGAGCCAGAAGCTCAACCCCCACAAGCACAAATAGGTGAGTACAAACATTCAACAGATAATTATCTCGTCTATATTCCAAGTATTTCCAAGTATTCATCTTAAAACGATTAAAGTAACAAGATAGTGATTTTATCTGTGTCCTTCGACAACTTGCTCGAAAATGATTTCCATAATAGTAGCTTCATTAGTATGTATGTGTAACTCCTGTCTCTACAATTTACATTACTCTTATGATTCTTTGTACACACACATTCTTTTCAATAAAAATTATGATTATGATAATTATGATTATAACGTTCACCCTCTAAGGGTTTTTTCATTATTCCACAACACTGCCCTACGTAGACTCTTCCCATAACAATATAACGGCTAAGTTTTGAAAGAAAATTTCAATATGGTTGAAAAATAATTCACGTTGGCTTTTTAATCACTTAAATGAAAGTCACAGCTTCATTACAAGTACAGATTCAAGTAGGGAATGGCCAAGTGCATGCAAGTTCAAAAAGAAGGAATTAGAAACTGGTAAGAAACATAGAAAAAAAAACAGTAATACACTTAGATGTTAAAGAAATTTAGCAAATTAAGTAATGACACTGTGTGCACAGGAACTAATAAAACCATTAATGTACAGAGGTCACAAGCTGCACACTTCATTATGCATCTAAGGCCGCATAATGATGAAATACAGCTATTATAAATACAACAATTATTACAATTATCACAACAATTGTACTACAAATACAAATTAAATTATAATATATATACATATAAGCATACTATGCATATATAGCATGGTTAGGTTAGGTGTTTAGGTTCTGTTGCCGATTATTTGTATTTGTAGTACAATTGTTGTGATAATTGTAATAATTGTTGTATTTAATAATTATCAATCTTCCTTCTGCTTGGTCTTGAAGGAGGCCGGCCTCGGGTGAAAGAGGGCTGTGACAATCTCTGTCTGGAACCTGTTAAGTGCGTAACTGGGACGTCCACCTCCCTAGGGTCATGCGGCCCAGGCTCTGCTTCAGGAGGCTGGGGTCGTTCTTACCCTTGATGGGGGTGGTTCTTCTCCGGCCACGTCCACGGCGGTCTCCGGGTTTGGAGTCCGTGCCTTTTTTCACCAACTTCGAGGTCAACTCCGGAATTCACAGTTCCTGTGATGGCACTGGAACCAATCGTATTGGTGTTTGCCTTTCCATTGGAGACTTTCGGTGCCGTGGAGAGGGAAGACCTGCTGCATGAGTAACAGCTTCTCCTCCATATCAACCTACCCTGGCTTTGGGCCCCTGGAGAGGCCACTCCAAACCGACAACCAGAGCACAACACCATAGTTTCCCCGAGACTGATGGATGCCTACTACTAGTACGTGGGTGAAGCACTTACAACACTGTGGTTCAAACAAAAGTCGTCAGCGAAGCACTTGTTCAAGAACTGTTCAGACGTCATCAGTTGAGAGACGTGTGCAAACCTCTTTCATTCACAAACAGGGGTTTGACAGGTGCATGGAATGGACCTTGGCCTTTGTTTACAAGGACGGGCTGAAATCAAGCATCAAATGTCATGAACTTCCCATTTCTGTTGGGCACCGTGTAGCTCCCCATCCATGCTCTGTTTCATTCTACCCTATGACGGGGAAGGGAGGTTTGGGATTTTATATGGGAAGCTTCAGATTGATGTGGCAGGCTGGAAGACTTCAGCTGACCTGGACTGCCATCTGGTGATAGGTGCATCACAATCAGGGGCTAGATTCACGAAGCAGTTACGCAAGCACTTACGAACCTGTCCATCTTTTCTCAAGCTTTGGCAGCTTTGTTTACAATTATTAAACAGTTAATGAGCTCCAAAGCACCAGGAGGCTGTTTATAACAATAACAACAGTTGATCGAGAAGTTTTCATGCTTGTAAACTGTTTAATAAATGTAACCAAAGCTGTCAAAGATTCAGGAAAGATGGACAGGTTCGTAAGTACTTGCGTAACTGCTTCGTGAATCTGGGTCCAGAATATTTACCCCTTGGCAATGATCGTTTACCTTGTTTACCTAGAATGATCAATCTCCAAGCAATTACTTTATTTAGCTGTACCTCTCGTTTCTGATAGTTTTCCCCAAGTTTTGTAGTTGATCTTGGAGTTCCTGTTCTCTCATATCGTAGCGAGCCAGATTCTGGTCCTGGCTCCCGAGAGGTGACAGATGGGGTCTCGAAGACTTGGTGGTATGTACTATAGTTTATCTCGGGGAGCTACTGAAGTGTTCCTTCCAGAAATAAGCGTTGTATAAACATTTTAGCTTATTACGCCTTACAGCAGATGGTTCTGTGCATAAACCACACATAATTTCCAATGTTTAGTGTGATTTTAATAAACATTATTAAATTTAATTATTTCTACAGCAATATAGATTAATCATTTGGAGAAAACAAATTACCGTACATAACAGCAGTGTGGAAATGTTTAGAACCTTTTGTAAACTCGGCATTGACTTGTACACCTGATTATCTACTGTTATTTTGTGCCTATACTCAAGAACATTAAATTCAAAACATTTTAATAACAAAATTAGTGTGCTAATCTATAAATACTTTTTTGCAAATAAAAATACTTTACACATTGCAGAGTGAGGTTCTCAACTAGCTGGGTCACAAAAACCAACCCCCCCCCACACCCGGAACACAAGTGTGAACACTTACGCTGGCCCAGCAGGGCACCTAAATTGCACCGGAAGGTTGGCCGACCCAATGTTAAACTCATTCACTCACAATGTTTATACTTAACAATAAGACATTGCACAAATTTTGGCGTGACGACGTTTGCGTCATCAGGAACTCTGGGCGTTTTGATTTTGTTACGCATTATGCGGCATCAGGGAGGGAAAGTGTTATTAATAGTAGGACGAAGGCTCGTTGGCCTCGGGTTACAGTATGGAAGCTCAATTGTCGGGAAGTAAGAGTTGGCACCCAAATCCCCATTAATGGTTTCTTGGGTGTGCTCTCACTAGCTGCACTAAGTGGTTTGCTCGGTTTTCTACATCTCAATGTGGTCCTTTGATTAAAGAAGTTTGCCTATTTTTGTCACTCTTGCAATACTTTTACTGTCTTTTTTTGGATTTCTTCTCTATTTGTTTTTTTTTACTGGAGGACAATCGTCTCTCTCTCTTCACATATGCCTATTTCTCAAAGCAAATCACCAACAAACAACTTTTACTTTGATGACATCCAAGCCTATGTCAACTTCTTTAATGTGTTTTCATAGAGTATTCATGAGAATCCTCAGTGAAACCTTGAAAGCATAAGAAATATCTGAAGTAGACTATGTGGTAACCTGTCAAGGATAGAACGAATAGAATATAGACAAAACAAAATTGAATACATAAAATTGTAGTTTTAATGCTGAAAATTCATAATCGGAGTTCCAGTTGAGATACACTTTGCTACACAACACACTGAAACATGACAATTTAGTTGTGGTCTTCAGAAAAGCTGGTCTCCACTATTGAGAGACCTCATGTGAGCATGCTAGGGGGAAGCAGCCAAGGGGGTCCCACCAAGAGAGAGACCCATGTGAGCACGCTAGGGGCTCACCTGGAACCTCCAAGGGGTCCCACCAAGAAATCGAGCATTAAATGTAATGAATTATGTAATTCCCCCTTTACTATGTAATTATTTCTTAAATATATCATTATTTTTTTTTTTGAAAAACTGCACTTGATTCACCTTATTAAAATACAATTTTAATTAAAATGCCAAAGTCATACCTTTAACGAGAAACTTCTTAGGTATTAAAATGAGAGCAAGGCTTGTGTATATTTTAAAAAGATTCATCAAACCCATAAATAATAATTACTGAACATTTATAAAACTTCCAAGTCCCAAGATCCCTAAATAGTCTTTACCTCACAACTCCTAGTCAAAAAAATAACAGCTTCTTGTACCTTTTGGTGGACATTGATGCCTTCACATTGTATAGTAGACTTACAAAGTCTATGCATTAGCCTTGGAAGTGCTAAATACCCATGCATAAACACGAGATGCACTGGTCACTGGGTACCAGTACCACGTTGAGCTTCCATCACACTCATTATCACAGTCATGTTTACTGACACACCTTTCATCAGCTTGTATGTGCACTTGACCTCCCTGGTTATCAGTATCGCCAGCATTTAATTTTGCGTCAGAGTGAAAGAGCCAACCAAGACCAATAATATACCAAGCTTGTGACATAAATGATTCCGAGCTAGAATTATTGTGCGGATTGATTGTGCCGTGATCGCCACTGTTTCCCAAGTCTTCACTCTCACGTGAGCTTTGCACATTGCTAGTTCCCCACCAACCTGAAATACTGGGCACGTACATCCACGAAGCCCACCAAGTCGTGTCTCCCGATGTATTTTCACGGGCCTCACAATATTCTGCGTTACTGTAAGCTCTCTCGCCTGAAGACGATTCTGTGCATGCCGGAAAGTGCTGGACACTTGAAGCACATGCTGGAGGAGGACCATCTGGAGGTTTCAGATTTTCAGTAGTTTTACTTGGCTTTTGTTTTCTCTCGTCTGTTGATAACTGTACGTTTTGGTCACTCATTGGTGAAGTGGAATTTGTTTTGTGACTATCACTATGTCTCGAGTTATCCGTGTGTTGTGATGCTGTAGAAAACGAGTCTGAAGATGCATCAGCCGATGAATTTTCTTTATTTGTAACCTTTTCATGAATGTCCTCATGAACTTTCATTAAGCTTTTACCAGTACGGATATCTTTGTTAGCCTGCAAAACATCTCTCATAGCTTGGAAAAGGACTTCAAGATATTTGAGTGTCTTTTCATCTGTCCCACAATGATCATAGTGACCCTTTTGTGACAATTCCTCCATCTTCCTTATAGATCTTTCTTTTTTCTTTAAGGCATGTTCCTGAAAAGACTTCATTTTATACACTAACTTTGCAATGACTGGGACCTTTTTTTCAAAATTATAATGTGAATTTTCTTTCATTTTCTCAATTTTCCTCAGTAATAGAGTCTTACTTTCCAAATCAGGAGCAACAACTTCCATTCCCTCTAACAAATCCACTGCAACATGTTTTCCTCCTACTTGTACATGAAGAACTCTATCAGACGAAGATGTATTTGGCTCGTCCCGATATCTGTCACGTACTGAAACAGCACTGTCTCTAATAGCAGAAATATCACTTTCAGCAGCCTGGTTGTGGAAGATAGGCGCAGACTCGTGTTTGTTGTCAGTACGCATCACCGGTGTTATTCCAGCCAATTCTTCCAAGGGGATCTCCGAGTGTTCGCTATCGCAGACTTCTTGAGTACCGGGCAAACACTTTTCCCCATATTTCTCACTTGTTGGATTCACCGAGGATTCTTCAGCCTTATTTATATCAAGGACTGACATCACATCTGAGACTCTCCGCACTAAACTGCTCTTTTCTGCTTCTGGTAGTTTACATTCTGGTACATCATCATTAGCTTCAAACTGTGCACTGGCATCATTTGTACCAGCAACAGATACTTCCCTGTCTTTACTTTCAGGGAAAATAGGTTCTGCCAGCTCTTCATCAATCTGTCCTTCAATTTCTGTCGTAGGATACCTTAGCTCCTTTGGAAGACTTACGTAAACATCTTCTCCTTTTTCGTGTATTGCCTGAAGACTCAGAGCAACTTGATGAACCTTTCTTAAGAAGTTTGGAAACCCTGCAAGTGATGTTTATACCATTAAATATTCAGATACTAATACAATAAAGGCAAATATCTGGCAAGTAAAGCTTCCTCTCCCCCCAAAAAATAATAATAAAAGATTACAGGTGCAAACAAGTCTATTATACTGTATTACAAAACCCTAAAACCATTTGAACTGCCTTATAAATATTATTAATTTTATTTTTAAGCTTATCCAAAATGCTGTTACAATTTATCCTTACATAAATTAAAATGGTACTGACATTTTAATCAGTTTACGCTAGACATGGTAAGTGGTCAATAACTCATTAAACAAAGAAAGAAAAATGAATGACGAGGGTGCCATTCCCAAGATAAAGTCTCTTAGACTCCTCACACTGAGCCCAGAAATACATCTTATCTTGAGCTTATCTTGAGATGATTTCGGGGCTTTAGTGTCCCCGCGGCCCGGTCCTCGACCAAGCCTCCACCCCCAGGAAGCAGCCCGTGACAGCTGACTAACACCCAGGTACCTATTTTACTGCTAGGTAACAGGGGCATAGGGTGAAAGAAACTGCCCATTGTTTCTCGCCGGTGCCTGGGATCGAACCCAGGACCACAGGATCACAAGTCCAGCGTGCTGTCCGCTCGGCCGACCGGCTCCCTTGCACTTCCCTTCCCAGTAAATATGTTGCACATATGTACCATGTATCATGCTAATTTATGTATACAGTATATACAATCTATTTACAGACTATACACTGTCACACACTATATACATTCACCATCAACACATTCAGAACACCGCGAGTGTGAGCAGCCACACCCAGCCAGCCCTCCCTCACTCCTCCAACATTGTATTCGCCAACATTGCTCCTCCCATCATACGGTTATTCACACCAATGTTTCATGTTCATTTATGTATATTTACAACATATGTACACACTGTCACACACTATATACATTCACCATCAACACATTCAGAACACCGCGAGCGTGAGCAGCCACACCCAGCCAGCCCTCCCTCACTCAACATCTTACTCGCCAACATTGCTCCTCCTACCATACTGTTATTGTTTTTATTACACTATTTACACATGTTTTATTTACCAGAACTATGCAAGTAAGCCGGTATTGTGTCCAAACAGGACAGTGGCCACCATACACTGCATGAGAAATCACACAGCAGACAGCAGACGACGCTACGATTACAAAGTCACCTCCCTCACCAAAATAGCTCCACTCAACATACTCCTGTTGCTGATATTACACTATATACACACACACACACTGTATATACCCATGTACATGTGTGTTCCCCATAGCAAACCACGAAGCTAGTATGGTGAGCAAAACAAGAGTGGCTGCCACACACAATGAGGCTACTGTACCTCGATTCTCTCCCTTCCTCACCAAAATTCCTCCTTCCACAATACTACGCACAACGCTAATTATAACCACAATCCTGGTCACTAATTCCTGTAAATGAATAATTGACCACAAGTTTATTTTGAAAAGGAACCTAAGAAGTCGTTTGAAGATTCCTAGATGGACGAAATAATGCTGTGGTGCTGTGGCTAGCGCTGTGAACATTGTGAACAGCATTGAATCACTGATATTTGAACATTGTACCTAGTCATTATCACACTCAGGCTCTTCTATATTACTATCATGGCTAAATAATACAAGTTATATATATATTTTGACATTATTAGGCAATGCTGTGGTCACATACTGAACAGCAGTGCTGTGCGCTCATGCTGCGAGCGCCAGCCTTGGTTGCTCACTCACTACTGAGGCTCCCACCCCCGGGAATGTGGACCATGATTTTTTTTTAAAGATGGCATCTGTTTACAAGAGCCCTGAGGAAGCTGATGTGAACCCCATGTAGCCGCGGGAGTTTTGATTGGAACGTGAAAAATGCAAATACCTGGAGGCACGTAGCGCACCCCAGACGTGGGCCTGCAGGTGCGTTGCGCAGTTAAAGGGTTAATATCAGAGCATAACACAAGGTAAGGTATTACCAGGAGAATGCGGTAAACCATTACAACTGTATAGCAGCATAATGTAAATTAACCTAACCCACAATACACATGAACCAGTGACCAACACAGTCAGTCGACACCCGCAAGATCCCTGCTTTGATTCCTGCTGCAGAACAACTCGCTCACACCTAGGGGGCTTGGTAGCCTGGTGGATAGCGCGCAGGACTCGTAATTCTGTGGCGCGGGTTCGATTCCCGCACCAGGCAGAAACAAATGGGCAAAGTTTCTTTCACCCTAAATGCCCCTGTTACCTAGCAGTAAATAGGTATCTGGGAGTTAGTCAGCTGTCATGGGCTGCTTCCTGGGGTGTGTGTTTGTGTGGGGTGTGGGGGGGAAAAAAAAGTAGTTAGTAAACAGTTGATTGACAGTTGAGAGGCGGGCCGAAAGAGCAAAGCTCGACACCCGCAAACAGAACTAGGTGAACACATGCTTTCACACTTCTCTCAGGAAAACCCGAAGCCTAAATATTTTTGTCTTAGAATTGACCACCTACCAAAATTCCATAAAATATCTCCCCTTTCTCCATCATGAGAGACGGTATAACTCACAGGCATATTCATGGACGTGAATACTTACCGGAGGCAGCTATAAAATTTGTCAAACTCTGCGGTAAACTGGTTCCAGGATTGTCAAAGTAGGTGAGGGTATATTCAATGCCAGGCTGCAAAAACAAATTCATTTAGCAAATTACCCTATTCTGATCATTTATATTGAATTGAATCATATCATCATTGCTCTGACTCCAACTTTCATTGCATTTGGAAGCATTTGAGCAAGCTAAACAAAATACATAAGTACATTACTACACACACAGAAATCACAATAGTGTGATGAATCAAATGAACAAATCCACGAGGGCCGTATAAAGTGTAAAATCTGTTTAAAATCCCCAAGTCGATAACGGCAGCGTTTGGGATGCTCCCGGACGTAGGTTTGAATCCTCGTCACGGCCCTCGTGGATTTGTTCATAAGTACATTACAGTACAGGTAAAGTAGGGTTAAGGCTAGATGACATCCATCCAATTCGCTGTATCTTCCACACTTCACTTATTTATGATATTTCACTATTTATCCTCTTTATGTATATTATTACATAGCCTTGTTAAATGTATGTATATGAAACACATAACTCACTTAAATTTCATATATCATAACTTTCTTAAATCAACACCACCATTTATTCCAATCACACAGCAAGTGCAAATCCATTTGTAATATTTTTATCTGATCCCTCTCATAACCCCATTCAGTATAAGGCATTGTGAATTCATATAAAGCCTTTAGTTCACTGTCTTCATTACCTCCTCATTCTACATTATATTTCTTGCTTAACTCCTTTTTCACCAACAGAACACAACCTCTGCTACTTTCATCATCATCTCGGGCACACAATCACTGCCTAATCTCTCAAAACGTATTTCTGCATCACCAACACCCCCTCACATCTTCATCAACCCTTAGAATGATAAACTCATTTTACAAAAGAACATAAGAATAAAGGTAACTTCAGAAGGCCTTATTGGCCCCATACGAGGCAGCTTCTATATTCTTAATTTTATCCTTAATTTAACCACACAAAATCTAAGCACTACCTGCCAAACACACACTGAAACTACGACGTTGGTACAACGTTCGAACAAGTTTTAACACCTCCTAACCAGTTATAGCAACAAATACAGCAAGTTGTAACAACATTCTAATATGTCATAAACACGTTAAGCCAAGATGTAACAACTTTATTACACGTTGTAACAAGCGGAAAATAGAGACAGTTACGGTTTGTGTTTCCAGGGTAACAATAAGCAATAGCATTATACCCAGGACACGCAGCGCGCGCGCACACTGGTGCCGGAGCAAAATATGGTTCCGTAAAATCAAGTCATACCTTGTGAATGTCTTCGTGGGCTCTAATAACCATTGTTGACCAGTACTCATTAACACGGTGAATACCCGTCTCTTCTGGCACGTAGTCTGGGCGTATTGCTTCACTCATTATCACAACTTCTTTCTTTTCTTGGTTTACGGAGAAACGCCGTTTGTATATATAATCACGATTGGCAAAGAAATGCTGCGAAAAGAAAAAAAAGTATGGCTAATATAAAGAGCAATAATGACAACATTAATATTTCACATTATTAAAATGAACTTAAAACAGGATATAGCTTCATAACATGCTAAGGCTCCCTGGAGCCTTAGCATGCATGCATACATACATGAATATAAAAACAGAAAACAATACATACATGAATGTATGTTTATACCTCTGCAACCATGTGGGTTATTTATAAAATATCTAGTACATTGTACTTTAGATACTAGAGTTTAACATCTCTGTGAGAATTCCATGTACAGAATCCATTCTGTTGTCATTTTATAGCACATCACTTCGTTTGAGGTGTACCATAAATATTCCAATAAACTCTAATAAAAGATTTTTAATCCACCGTGACCGTCGGTAACTTTCTAGCTAGACGGTAATGGGCTAAATAACCCTAAAGTGTCTTTACTGGGAGTACTCAATTCCCTGGAACTAACTTTTCTTCAAGAAGCTGACAAGGTCACATAATTTGTAAGGTCCTAAACATCTAGTAAGTAATTAACACATTATTTAATATATATATGAAACACAGTAATATTAAGCTTTGTAACCAGCAATACATAACATTTTAATATCTTTAAAGGTAACTCTTCTTGAATTACTCTTGTTCAATTCAACAAGGAAAATGAATACTTGAGGTATTCAAATACTTACAGGAAATTTAACAAGCCAGTAGATAAGATCAGAATTGGAGTCTTGATCGGAATCTAAAACGCGTAACTGCAGCGCTGTGTCATCCCATTCAGATCTGAATTTTGTGTTGAGATGTACCTCCATGAAGGCACCGAGGCTCACGTCATCATAGGTTCCATATACTGTGGTAAAATGTATTGTTATGGTCAGTAAACAACTGGCAAGCAACTTTAAATACAATCTAAATATATGTTTTAATAATATCAAATACCTGTATAGTGTTTCTCTGTAAATAATAATGGGGTTTGAACATGGAATAATTCTTAAAAAATACCAAGATTCAGCCGTATTAATCCCCCCCCCCAACCCCTTCACACAATAGGTCATGAGTCATTGCATTAAGCAACTTGCAGCTAGAAAAGTAGTGACTAAAAGCTATCTTATCTTGAGGTTATCTTGAGATGATTTTTTTTAGTGTCCCCGCGGCCCGGTCCTCGACCAGGCCTCCACCCCCAGGAAGCAGCCTGTGACAACTGACTAACACCAGGTACCTATTTTACTGCTAGGTAACAGGGGCATAGGGTGAAAGAAACTCTGCCCATTGTTTCTCGCCGGCGCCTGCGATCGAACCCGGGACCACAGGATCACAAATCCAGCGTGCTGTCCGCTCGGCCGACCGGCTCCCTTGAATTGCTGGTTTGTCTTTTTCTTCATCAGTACTTTCTAGTTTTGGCATATTTAACGCCTCTATCATTATTTTCTTCTCGTAACGTTATTTCTTGTAACACTTATAGCTAGAGCTCAAGCTAGATTGAGCTAGAGCTCAATCCTGTTGCCACAAATAGGCGAGTACACATACACACACACACACACGAACACATGCACCCACACATGTGCACACTAAAGGATGGTGAAATATTAAAGAAACTGTTCATGACTGTTTTAAGACCAAAATTGGAATATGAAGCAGTTGAATGCCCCCATATCTCAGAAGCACGTCAATAACTGGGAAAATGCAAAGACATGCTACAAATGGCTTCCAAAACTGAAAAATAAGAGTTACAAGAAATAACGTTACGAGAAGAAAATAATGATGGAGGCGTTATATATGCCAAAACTAGAAAATACTGTTGAAGAAAAAGACAAACCAGCAATTCAACATCTACCACACATTCTGATAAGCCACTGCCTAAAAAGACAGTTGTGCCAGTAAAGAGGTCCAGCACAGACACGAAACACCCCATCAGTGAGCACAAATTTCAAATTGTGTTCAGGAACTTGCACACAGCAACATCGAGCTCAGAGGAATATGAGGAGTCTATAACAACCCGCTCCAATATGGAGTTATCTTGAGGTTATCTTGAGATGATTTCGGGGCTTTTTAGTGTCCCCGCGGCCCGGTCCTCGACCAAGCCTCCACCCCCAGGAAGCAGCCCGTGACAGCTGACTAACCCCCAGGTACCTATTTTACTGCTAGGTAACAGGGGCATAGGGTGAAGGAAACTCTGCCCATTGTTTCTCACCGGCGCCTGGGATTGAACCCAGGACCACAGTATCACAATCCAGCATGCTGTCCACTCGGCCGACCGGCTCCCCTCGGAGTGAGGGGTGATGGATACTGGCTGCCTAGACAGTCTGCAGACGAGCAGGAAATCCAACCACAGAGAAAGCATCTTGGCAGAACACACTGACCCCCAACTTGAATAGCTCAGCATGGGAAGATGTATGCACCCACAGACAAGACCAATCTCTTGCACGACCTGGTTGATACCTGGTTGATGGGGTTCTGGGAGTTGTTCTACTCCCCAAGCCCGGCCCGAGGCCAGGCTTGACTTGTGAGAGTTTGGTCCACTAGGCTGTTGCTTGGAGCGGCCCGCAGGCCCACATACCCACCACAGCCCGGTTGGTCCGGCACTCCTTGGAGAAATAAATCTAGTTTCCTCTTGAAGATGTCCACGGTTGTTCCGGCAATATTTCTTATGCTTGCTGGGAGGGTGTTGAACAACCGTGGGACCTCTGATGTTTATACAGTGTTCTCTGATTGTGCCTATGGACAAGTGCCTATGGACCCAAGCACCCTTCACTTAAACGTAGGCCATGACCACAAAGGTGGCAAAGCCAGGTGTGAGTGCCACAAAGCACACACCTTACCACTGTATTATCACTCCCAACCAGCAGGGCCTCGTAATGGAGGAGGAAACCCATGTTTTTTTGCTTGATGCTTTCTTGGACTTGGGTTGATCTCTGATCATCAAGCTCAGACTTCTTGTAGAGGGGAATCAAAGTCTGGTCCTGGTTCTTGTTAAGCTTTAGTACATCCCAGATACCTGGCGCAATTTGTCTAATGCTCGGGAGCCTCAGTGCAGTAGAACTGAGGGGCTTCCCAAATTACTTCTTTAATGGACTTGACAATCCTTTTCTATCATTTAAGATTATTTCTAATATGTGACCAGACCACACACTAGAAGGTGAAGGGACGACGACGTCTCGGTCCGTCCTGGACCATTCTCAAGTCTATGAGAATGGTCAGGACGGACCGAAACGTCGTCGTCCCTTCACCTTCTAGTGTGTGGTCTGGTCAACATACTTTAGCCACGTTATTGTGACTCATCGCCTGCTTATTTCTAATAAATTTATAAGGCTAGAATTAATTACCTTTGTATGCATACAGGTGCTTGTGAACACGATGCCTTGACGCCATACTATGTGATCTTCCCGCTCGATAAACGGCTCCCACGAATCATACGCACGACACCGGTCTGTGTAACCCAAACTCCCGGTGCAGGTACAGTAGTCTACATTGGCCATCTGAAAGCAAACATACAATATCAAGAAACATTAATACCTGTACTGTATTTTTAAGGTAGGATATAGGCCTCGGTCAAGTACTGGAAAGGCTATAGGTTAATCACAATGTGATTCAGAAAGCTTGACAAACTTACTCTCTTGAGTTGAATACTCAAAGAGCAAATGTTTCTTTATCTACATCTTACCTTGCTATCAGTGAAGTATAGAAAGAAGGTGACTGGGTTGAAGTAACCCCAGTTACTTCAACCCAGTCACCTCACATACTCTTTATTGTTATGAAATTTTTAAGAGTTTTACCCTTCACCTGCAAAGATACAAGCAAGTATCTCACTGCTGGGAGAAAAATTTAACCTTTCCAAAAAAGATTATGATATTAAAATATTGATTAAAGATCTACCCAAAACCACGAAAAACCCACACGAAAGCCAAGCAAAATAAAACAAGCAACTGCTTGAAGGAAAGAAATGAGCCCTAAGGCAAACTTGGTAAATGACTATTGTCAAAGGCAAGCAACCCTAATATTAATGTGCCCAAATGCCATTAGATGGCGGCTCCACAACCCACCTCACTCAAGTTGCCAGTACTGAACCCCAAAATCTCAGCAGGAA
>WNGS01080161.1:44558-60344 GCA_020271785.1 Procambarus virginalis | reverse complement strand
CGTGTATAACATTGAGGATGACAACCAACAAATTTATTGCTTGTAAACAATTTCTTGGCCTTTAGGTTATAAAATACTCAAATGATAAATGCAAGGCTCATACTTACCTTGATAGAGGATGAATTGCAAAAAGTCAAATAGGTCCATAGGAGAATCTGAATAGTATGCAAGAACTTAATCGTACAATCCAAACAACCATAGCATCACAGTGCATATTCCTATGCATCTGAGCCTCAAGAAGAAAAGATGCAGAAAGATAGCACAGGGGGAGCGTTCAACCAAAATTACACGATGTTTTAAATAGTAACTTGGAACGAATCGTATATAATTCTAATCAATTTAACGATTTCCTAATATGAATTAATGCCCAGAACACACACTACACAACATAAATGAAGAGGTACGGCACATGTTCGGTCCGCCTGGCCTTCACAAAAAAAAAAGGCTCAAAAGGTCGATGAAGCAGAAAGCGTAAAAATGGGCCAGACGAAACCGAACCGTCATCGTCCTTCACACTACTCTGTAGTGTTAAAGTCTGGTCCAACATACTTGAATCCACGTTTATTTACTCATCGCCGTCTTATTTCTAATAAATATAAGCTATAAGGCTAGAATTAATTACCTTTGTACTGCATACAGGTGACACTTGTGAACACGATGACCTTTGCCCATACTATGTGATCTATCCCGCTCGATAACGGCTCCCACGATCATACGCACACCCGTCCTGGTGTAACCCAACTCACCAGGTGGCAGGTACAGTAGTCCTACATTGCCATCTGAAGCACAGCAAAAAATATCAAGAAAACATTAATACCTGTACTGTATTATTTAAGGTAGTATATAGGCCCTCGGTCAAGTGACTGGAAAGGCTTAGGTTAATCAACAATGTGATTCAGAAAGCTTGACAAACTTACTACGATCAAGTTGATGTGAATACTCAAAATGAGCAAAAATTTATTTTAATCTACATCATTACCTGCTATCAGTGAAGTAATCAGAAAAGACGGAGAGTGATTGGATTGAAAGGTTAAACCCAGGAATTAACTTCAAAACCCAGAGATCACACAAGTTTCAAGAACAAAAATACAGAATCTGTATACAATTTAAGAAAGTTATAAAGAAACAAAAGAAAATTATAGGAAGAAGATACTACATTATATTTCCGGACGATATTTAACAAAAAAACGACACCATTCCAAGCACGGCCACGATAACAAGCACGGTAATCCATCATCGTGCTGAGAGAGTCTTGAACTTCCCAAACAATATTATAGATGATTTCATATTGATAACAGCGCCTACCAACAACCACGAAACCCACCACGAAAGCCAAGGCAAAATAAAACAAGCAACTGCTTGAAAGAAAACGAAATTAAAGCCCTACGGCAAAACCTTTAAAGGGTGACCATAGATGTAGAATAAAAAAAAAGGCAAGCCCCACCTAAAACTGAAAAAAGTAGATGTTCCACAAATTGCCTTAGAATGGAATGATCAGCGAATCGAAAAAAAAACAAATCGGACAGCACGCATAGGGACTTGTAGAACCCTAATGTGGTCCTGGGTCAGTACATCAAATAGCCAGGCGCCGCGAAACTCATGGGCATAGTTTCTTTCACCCTATGACAACTGTTACCTTAACAAATTAATAGGATCAACCTGTAGTTAATTATTCCGCTGTCAGCGGGCTGCTTCCTGGGTGAGATCCTGGTCTGAGCCCGGTCGCGTGTACACTCAAAAGCCCCTAAACATCTCAGATAACCTCAAAAATGATAGGCTGCTCCAGCACCCACCAATCCATCAGTTGCTGTACTTAACACAAAGTCTTCGCAGGAAAGACAAAACATGTAGAAATGACAATATACCAGGCTACATAACACAGAAATTCTGTAATGCAGAAAAAAATATTCCAACATTCAACAAATTTTCGGAAGGGAAAAAGTAAAAAACAAAAAAAAAAACATAAAAAAAAAAGACGAGCCAAATTGGCAATCCCAAAAGGTAGGGCTTACTCCAAATGGCACATCATACACAAAATGACATACTGAAGGAGAATATACAGATTAAGAAGCAACAGAAACACAGAGGGCTTATCATGGATATGATAAGGGAGACAGCATTCAGGAATCGGAGCATCATCAGCATGCTAATACCAAAGCATCCTAATGCAATAAGGCCTGTTTTTAGCCCAAAGAGCCACGCCATGCATATAGCCTTCGAACATCTGTGGCAAGAAAACTGAAACAGCAGCCTTATCACATAATTAAAGTAAATGATAGAGGGACAAGAAGCACAAACTAAGCTGAAGTCCAGAATTACCCTTTCACGTAACGTTTAATAAGCTTGGATGCCAAACTAGACGCAGCCGAGGGCCTCTACCTAATAACAATAAGCTGAGTATCATTCAATAACACCACCTGTGACCACAGACAAGAAAAGAGTATGGAAACACCTCTTGCCGTGACAACCAGTCATCAAACACTAAGAATCCTCCAGTTTTATTAAAAGTAGGCGAATGCAAAAAGTAGGAATGGAAAATATCAGGGTCCAAAGTAGCAGAACCCACATTTATAGAGAAGGTTTTGTTGAAGCTCACCAAATTATGGACGCACCAGAGCACCCACACGAAAAAAAAAAAACAGCATTAAACCCCTGCACTAGCGCAAAGCGGCATTTAGCAGCTCTATATTTCCCTAGTTTATTATTTTACATTAGGCTATTTTAATAATGTCTTTTTTGTTTTACCTAATAACATCTAGTAGTGTTAATTAAACATGACAATAGTTGAGATAATTGGAACAATTTATGACAATTAAACAATTTACCAAAAATATAATAATTTATGAAAACACAAGAATAAATAGTCCTTGACACATTCCCACACAGATTTTATGCCAGAAAACAGGTGCGCAATGCAGAGGTTAAATGTAAAGGAATGCACAATGCCAACCTAAAATTCTAAGGTTGGGTCCATGTATGCGACCCACGTATAAAACTCGCATCAATCTAGATAAAGACTTAACACACACAGTCACCTCAGCCCTATGATTCCCCATATAATTGGCCTACTGATGACACAAAACAGCCATAAACCTGCCACTCAGAAAAAGTCTCAAACACAAGAAACTCTTAAGCGCAAAAATACAAGAGTAACGTGTTACAATCCAAACCAACTACAAAGCAGGAACAGTAACAGACAGTGACAGCAAAAAACCAAAAAAACATCTGCAAAGACTTCTGGCGGTAGAAAGAAACAAATAGAAACCATAGCAAACAAGCATACGTGACAAAAACAAAAAATCCACACAAAACAATTAGATTCAGCAACGAAATGAGGCTAAACATAAAAGAACGAAAAGAAAACCCCTCTTAGTAGCAGCTCTGCATATCGGACATTGAAATAAGCAACATCACAAAATAAGTGGGAACAAAAAAAGAAAATCCAATATAAAGGCTGAGACCAACTAAGTAATAATTAAATGGATGTGATGGAAAAAGGAAGAAAAGCTACATCAGCAAAAACAAAATATTAAACTATCACAAAAATGTCATTGCGAGAAAAGAATTTGACCCGATTATCTGGAAAATACCTCAATATACTAAAAAAATGAAAAAAAAAGGACCAACCAAAGAAACTAACAATGTCCTCTACAAATATCCCAACAAAACAAAACCAACAAACCCCCACCAATAATCAACACAATGAACTATATGGGGTATAAAAACAGAACAAAACTTATTTGGAAAAAATTAATTATAATTATACCCTGCACAAAAGAACTGAACCCAAAAAATTTTTAGCGTGCATAGCACCGGAGGGGTTCAGAACAATCATTCTTATCAAAAACAATCAGACTGAATTTACGGCGGCTATTAGGGTAAACCAACAAGGAAAAGGGAAAGAAAACAGAAAAAAGGAAAAAGGTAAGAAAAAAAAAAAAAAAAAAAAAAAGCGGGGGGTGGGGGGAGTGACAGAGAGAGACAGCCAGAAAGAAAAAAAAAAATCCAACCACATACCCAAATATAAGCAAGCCGCATTAAAACAGCTGAGAACATAAAATCCCAAAAATAAAAATGTACCATGATTAATGAAAAAAAAAAAAACTGCTAGGGGATATAAAATGCAAAAAAGAATACCAATGGTGAAAATGAGAACCATGGACTGTCATCCATGAAAAGGTAATATATATCTCGCTAGTACGCGAAGAAGTTAGGACCGCCCAGGGAAAGCGCCCAGGAAAATACACAGTAGAAAGTGTACAACAATTGGTAAAAATTCAAATAGTTAAGGAAACTTCTCTGTACCGCTCACAAAACGACAAAAAGGAAACACAAGCTACCCAAAACCTCCGGATAATAATCCCAAAGTGTCTTTTGTGTGAATAATAAATAAAAAAAAAAAAAAGAAAAAAAGGAAAAAAAAAAAAAAAAAAAAAAAAAACAAAAAAAAAAAAAAAAAAAGGAGAACAATAAAAAAAGAAAAAAAAAGAATAAAAAAAAAAAAAAAAAAAAAAAAAAGAAAAAAAAAAAAAAAAACACAAAAGCACAAGACAAAAAAGACAACAAAAGAAAAAAGAAAAAAAAAAAAAAAAAAAAAAAAAAAAAAAAAAAAAAAAAGAAAAAAAAAAAAAGAAAAAGGAAAAAAAAAAAAAAACACAAAAAAAAAAAAAAAAAATAGTGAAAACAAAAAAGAAAAAAAGACAAGTCAAGGAAAAGAGATAAAAAAGAAAAAATAAATATAAAAAAAAAAAAAAAAAAATAAAATGAAAAAAAGTTAAAAAGAGCAAAAAAAAACAAAAGCCAATATATGGGAATAGGGCATAAAAAAAAACTAAAAAAAACCTTAAAAAAAAAAAAAAAAAAAAAGGAAATAATTTTTTTTTAAACTAAAAAAAAAAAGAGAGAAAGGGGAAAAAACAAAAAAAAAAAAACAAGAAAAGTAGAAAAAAGAAAAAAAAAAAAAAAAAAAAAAAAAACACAATAAAGAGAAAAAGGACGAAAAAAAAAAAATGAAAAGGAAAAAAGAAAAGCAAAACATAAAAGAATGAAAAAAAAAAAAAAAAAGAAGAACTAAAAAAAAAAAAAAAAAAGAAAAAAAAAAAAAAGAAAAGAAAAAAAAAAATAAAATAAAGACAAGAAAAAACAAGAAAAAGGAAAGCATATAAAAGCAAAAAAAAAAAAAAAAAAAAAGGGGAGGGAGGGGGGCGGGGGGGGGGGGGGGGGGAGATGAGGGGGGATGGGGATCCTCCTCCTGTCCGGTGAGATGGTTGGGGGACGGTTGCGGGGTCGACCGACACTGTGTCGGCCGCCTGCGGGTAGGGTGAGGGTGGCCGTGGGTGGGCCTTGTAAAAGCCCCTATTGAGACGCCTGGACCTAGGCCATACACCGGGGTCCGGGCAGGGCGGAATTAGCGGACCATGTGGAGGGTGGGCGCCAGTGACCCTGGAGTCCACCTACCTTAGAGACCGTGAACATCGAAGGTGGGTCGGTAAACTCCGGGCGGGCATCGGGGTTACCTTAGGCGGGCGAAACGAACATGCGCGGCGAACTGGGATCGGAGCACAGCTTGGCCTTCCAGGGCGAGTCAAGCTCTCACGCAAACCCAGCGGAGACCATCTCCGGAAACAACGTACCGACCCACGCGCCGATCCCTCGCCTCCCTATCCTCTAAAGTCCTCCAACGCGCCCAGGGATCCCAAACACCCAGAAAAACCACACCCCCCCACGACCGCACCCCTCACAAAATTGTGAAACAAGAAGTCGGCAAAAAATAAGCAATTTGCGGCCCTCAGCACATGAAGAGGGCCTAATTCACGAAGCAGTTCACAAGTACTTACGAACGTGAACACCTTTCCTCAATCTTTGACACGCGGTTGGTTACACAAAATAATAAAACAAACAAATTTAGAAACAGTTTACAAAGCATGATAGTGGGTATTATCCCAATCAACCGTTGTATTAATTGTTTAAAAACAGCTCCTGGTTCTTCGGAGCTCATTAACTGTTTAATAATTGTAAACAAAGCCGCCAAAGATTGAGGAAAGATGTTCTCATTCGTAAATACTTGCATAACTGCTTCGTGAATCTGACCCCAGGTGTTCCAGGTAATGGTAACACCATTTTTGCCTTAGAGCCCATTTCTTCCATTTAAGCAGTTGCTAGTTTTGTTCACCGAATCTTACCGAGGGTTTTTCTCAGCTGATTGTGGGTCTGTGATTACTAACCTCTCCCCACCTCACAGAGCATGTTAAATTCATGACCTGGCTCCCAGTAGGTGAGAATAGGTCTCATAGGTCTGCTGGTACAATTCCAAGATGAGACTATGCCAGTGTGTAAGCTCTGAAAAGCTCCTGAGAGGGGCTCTCCCCCAAAAAATAAGATAAACCCATAAGGTACCCCTAACAAGAATACCAAATTATTTTAACAATAGTACAAAAATACATTACCTGTTGGTCAATCACTTGTCTCTTTCCACACATCTCACATTCTACAGTAGCCTTGCAGAGGTTCTCCACACTATCAAGATCATTAACAGCCCTGAAATAACAAGACTTCATATAAGGGAATGTTGAATATACGTATGTGCACGAGTCTAACAGATTTCTAAACAACGCTAAAAGAAACGCTCAAGAGCATAAATACCACTATTAAAACACATGACCTAAAAATTCACCGAGCATTATGATAATTTGAGAGAACTGAATATATAATGGATTCTGAAGCCCTTTCTGAACTCTGTCTCGGTAGCTTCGTAGCTTATGCTCCGACTGTTCACAGTTTGACAAGACAATGTCAAGTATCCGTTAGATCCTCTTGTCTATTGGGGAAAAAGGGCGCATGATCTTAAGGACTCGAGTCTCATTTTATTCCGAGCCATCATAAACGAATCTGAAGTCCTGTGGTTGATACCTGGTTGATGGGGTTCTGGGAGTTCTTCTACTCCCCAAGCCTGGCCCGAGGCCAGGCTTGACTTGTGAGAGTTTGGTCCACCAGGCTGTTGCTTGGAGCGGCCCGCAGGCCCACATACCCACCACAGCCCAGTTGGTCCAGCACACCTTGAAGGAAACAATCTAGTTTCCTCTTGAAGATGTCCACGGTTGTTCCTGTAATGGCTCATCACCTCCTCAGGAAAGGAGAGAGGAACGACCATCGTGAGCACAGTTTGGCTTCCATGACCTGGAAGGAAGTTGGTAGTTTGTTTCCATGCACTCAGTCCAATTGATACCTGACTTGATGTGTAGTCATAGGATGGTGAAGCGATCGCATGGAGATTGGAAGGAACCGTAGTGACAAAATAATGTGGGTTGGTCACTACACTGGTCTGGTTGTGTGTAGAAATTATATTACTTGAGTCTTATTGTCTATGCATTAACAGGCACACTAAAAAAAAAAAAAAAGAGATGCTGTTGAAAAGTGTTAACTGGGTCCCAAAAGATAGACCAAGAAGGAACCACTGGATATAGGGGAAGTCACTTATCAAGTACAGTGGTACCTCAGTTTAAGAGTTTAATTCGTTCCTGGAGACAGCTCTTATTCCGAAAAACTCGTATTCTGAAGCTAATTTCTCCATAAGAAATAATGGAAATGAATTAATCCGTTCCTGACTACCCCAAAAACCCCATATCAAACTAAATTTTTATACCTAATTCATCTAAATAAACCTACAAAACTATGTTCAAGTTATTACTTACCTTGCTCTTGAATGCTGTAGGCGTATGGAAGATGGTGAGGAGGGGGAAGGAGCAGAGGAGTTATTGTTTGGAAGGGGAGTCCCTTTCCATTATCACATCAGGCAGTGAGGACTTCACTGGTATGCACACACTGGCACATTTTGCCTGCATACCACTAGGACTTGCTTGTTTTACTAAGAATTTCTCTAAAGACACTTGTTTTTCCCTACATTTTAACACTTGTCTGTAGTAAGACATCACATTATCATTTAAAAGGTCAATGCAACGGCCTGCTACACCTTTATCTGGGTGAGTTTTTTCAACAAAATTTTGCAGTTCTTCCCATACTTCACACATTTTCTTAATCAAGGAGGGACATCCTCTACTGCCTCTACTCACAGCTATTTTCTTAGGTTGAACCTTATCAATGGCTTTCTTGAGACCCATTGTGAGATATATAATAACAAATTGTATAGTCAAATGACCAAAAATCCAACAAAACACTGAAAATCCAGGTGAAGAATTGATGTGGGATAGTCACTGGGCGCGAGACAATGGTAAACTGAGGGGCGGAGGGGCGACGATCGCCGATCGACCACGCGCTAGGTCGGCCTGTACGCGTATCAACAAACTCGCGTCCCGAGGTAACCCTCGCGTTCCGAGACATAATTTTTGAGGAAATCCTGCTCGTCTTCCGAAAAACTCGCATACAGGGACACTCGCATTCCAAGGTACCACTGTATTACAAACACCAAAAAGAGCATAGAAGCATAGATAGCTGTTAAGGGTGTGAGTAGAATACCCTAAAATGAGCACACAAACACCCTCATCACTCTCATCAGGAAAACACAACTGTCCCAAAGCTGTGCAGAGGAATCCAAGGCCCTTGTACAGTGGTACCTCAGTTTACAAACGCCCCTGTTTACAAACTTTTCGGGTTACGAGCCCGATTTGTTCGGAAAATTTGAATCGGGTAACGAACTTTACCTCGGGATACGAGTTTGTTGATACGCGTACCGCCAACCTAGCGCATGGTGGCACGGCGATCGTGCCTCGGTTTACCAGTGCCTCGCGCCCAGTGACTATCCCACCTGAATTCTTCGCAAGGATTTACAGATTTTTCGGATTTTTGGCTATTTGAGCATAAAAGTTGTTATTATATATCTCGCCATGGGTCCCAAGAAAGTCAGTGGTAAGGTTCAAGGCAAGAAATCACATGTGAAAATGCTAACAGAGGAAAAACAAGAGATTATTCGTAAACATGAAAATCATACACGTGTTGTTGAACTAGCTGGGCAGTACAACAAATCTTCAGAGGAGGAGGAGGCAGTAGAGGATTAATGACTCCTCATTAATTAAGAAAATGTGTGCAGTATGGGAAGAACTGCAAAGTTTTGCTGAAAAGAATCACCCAGATAAAGCTTTAGCAGGCCATTGCATTGATTTCATTAATGACAATGTGATGCCTCACTACAGACAAGTGTTACAAAGAAGGGGAAAAACAATCATGAAAAAAAATGAGAAAATCATGCAGTGAGCCACAAGCAGGTCCTAGTGGTATGCAGGCAAAATGTGCCAGAGTGTGCACCCCAGAGAAGTCCTCACTGCCTGATGTTATAATGGAAAGGAACTCCCCTCCCAAACAGTAACACCTCTCCTTCCCCACCCACCCTCCCCTCACCGTCTTCCATACGCCAATAGGAGTTATCAGTAAAGGTTAGTAATAACTGTACATACTTTTGTAGTGAAGATTTGAGTGAATTAGGGATAAAATTTACTGTGAAGTTAATTTATTGGGGAGTCAGGAATGGATTAATTAATTTCCCATTATTTCTTGTGGGGAAATTCGCTTGGGTTTACGAATTTCGGGTTAGAACCATCTCCAGGAATGGATTAAATTCATAAACCATGATACCCCTGTACTGCTAAGGATGAGGCTTCTTCCTCAGGAATATGGTCTCCCAGAGACAGCTACCTGAACCCACCAGAGAACATAACCCAGGGTGAGCAGAGATAACATCAACGAATACCTACAAATTGTCACTAGGCATTACCAGTTTGAGACGAACAGTTAATCGGAGTTTACAGAAGGGAGGCTTAAATATACCTGCTCTGTGAAGTAAATACTAAAATACAAAACAAGTGTGAAAGTACACACAGAGATCACACTAACGTGATGCATCAAATGAATCACGTCATCAAAAGACTAAGGCAGTGTCTGGGATGCTCCCGGTTGCAGGTTCGAATCCTCGTCACGGCCCTTGTGGATTTGTTCAAGTGTGAAAGTGAATGGCCCCTGCTTGACAAAAGCATGTGAAAAGGATGGCCAACACTTACCTGAATATCCAGGACTCGAAGACTGCTTGGCAGAAATGTAGAGCGTAATTGTGGCATCACGATGTGTTATACCAAGCAAAACGAAGGACAGTCAAGGCCAGTGGATCAAGGGCCTCGGTACAGTCACTTAATGGAGTATGGGGAGCCGGTCGGCCGAGCAGACAGCACGCGGGACTTGTGATCCTGTGGTCCTGGGTTCGATCCCAGGCGCCGGCGAGAAACAATGGGCACAGTTTCTTTCACTATGCCCCTGTTACCTAGCAGTAAAATAGGTACCTGGGTGTTAGTCAGCTGTCACGGGCTGCTTCCTGGGGGTGGAGGCCTGATCGAGGACCGGGCCGCGGGGACACTAAAAAAGCCCCGAAATCATCTCAAGATAGGTGGAGCTAATGAATGAACGGCTTCACAACCAGGTGGATTGCCAATTTCAGTGTCTCGTGCCTCATTTTATATTCATATTACCTTGCTGATTGTTAATTTTGTCTTGCCCACCTATCTGGTGGGCTTTTCTCAATTAGAGTGATCTAGAATCCTCTGCTCCTAGTACCTATGTAGAGGGAGCTAGGTTTTGGCCTCTGGTCTCCAGTAGAATTATAAGCTAGGTTTTGGCCTCTGGTCTCCAGTAGAATTATAAGCTAGGGTTTGGCCTCTGGTCTCCAGTAGAATTATAAGCACTGGCATGAACCTGGCATGAATTGAGTCGGGTGGAGCTATCCAGGTAGCAACAATAAGCCACCTTAGAATCTCTTCCAGATAAAGCCACGGGGACATTCCATTACAGATACAAAAAAACAGTAACACCACCATCAAGTGAAATCTACTGAACAACAGCACCTCTGCTTGGGATCCCTCGACTGTTTCAAGCGAGGGTTGGACATGTATATGAGTGGGATTGGGTGGTTATAAATAGGAGCTGCCTCGTATGGGCCAATAGGCCTTCTGCAGTTGCCTTTGTTTGTGTTGTGTGTTCTTGTGCTTAATGTTATGATCTCAGCCTGCAGGAGAAACGAGTCTCCCCCTTGAGAGTATTCAGCAAGCCTGACCTGACTAGAGGGTCCAGGAAATATAGAGGTGATAACACAGGTGTAAAATGTTAGTTGGATTTAATAAACAATTTGAGATTGTGGGCAGTGAATAAGAAAAAGATAAATGACTGGTTAGGAGATGTGGATAATCTGCTGGAGGCATGAGGCTCGCTTCTGGATTAACAAGCTTCGTTTTGGCAACAAAGTTGCGAAACACAACCCGGCGTGTGATCCAAGTTCAAAGGAATACCCAAAAGCAGGCGATGGTCACAATAACGTGGCTAAAAGTTGACCAGAACCACACACAGAAGGTGACACGACGGACGGTCCGTCCTGGATTCTCAAGTCGATTCAAATCGACTGAGAATGGTCCACCGAAACGTCGTCGAATAACCCAAAAAGCTGCAGGGAAGATAACTCTGGTGGTTGGCAGTCTTTGCTAGTGGTACCTGGGAAGGAAACCCTGAAACAAATGCAGAAATAGCATTTGCAATTCAACAATTCAATAGTTAGCACTACAGTATTGTGTTTTCAGAATTGGGTAATTAATTCAATTGAAAACAAAAACAAAAGTTCAAGAGGGTTGTTGTGTTTTGTGACTACCTTTCACTGTTATGAGAGGTTTGCCTTTGTACCGAGTTGATCTTTGATCATCCCATGCTCCCAGCCCCTTTGAGGAAGAAAAGGAAAGGAATTATCAAGGGAAAGCGCCAAGCCATTACGACTATATAGCACTGGGAAGGGGTCTGGATAAGGATTTGGGATGGGACGGAGGGAAAGGAATGGTGTCCAACCACTTGGCCAGTCAGGGATTGAACGCCGACCTGCATGAAGCGAGACCGTCGCTCTATCGTCCAACCCAAGTGGTTGGGCGCCCCTTTGAGGAAATGAGACAGAATCAATGGAATAAATTTGTTGCCGGTGGACAGAAATAGTGTAGCCATATGAGATTAAAGTGTGAATGTGGTCCTGCAGTGTCAATCTCTTAAGCTGAGGGAAGCTGGTGAGGGAACCTGCCCACAAAATATGGATGAAGCTGGCAATGCTTTATCTCATACAGGCATGACATCAGTGATGGAATATGTAGTGTGAATATCTATAATCATCCATAATAGCCATTCCTTACATGGAGATGGAATGAGAAAATAGCATTAAAAATTAAATCCAAAATAAACACGTTTAAGAAAATGAAAGTTTTTTTTACAAATAAATAGACTAACAAGAGGAAATAGTTAAAAAAAAAAAACTACCTGCATATTTAAATTCATATTACCGATTTATTACCTTTGCAAACTTTCATTTGATATTTTTTCCTTACTCCAATTAAAGTTTGTGAAGCATACTGCAGAGAGAAGCATGTGACGGCCCCGAGCCAGAAGGATGCGTCTAAAATTTGCAAGCATAGTCCGGGCAGCCTGGTGAAAAATAAATGAATTAATATTAATGCAGCAACAAGGAGTTAAAGCACACAAGTCACATCACAGAGTAACAAAATACAAAGACAACAGAAAATGGGAATTACAAAAAAAAATTACAGTATCAGGACCTTAGCAGGGACATACTGCAACCAGGATATAAACAAACAAAAACACACACACAGCTATCTTGAGATGATTTTGGGGCTTTTTAGTGTCCCCGCGGCCCATTCCTCGACCAGGCCTCTACCCCCAGGAAGCAGCCCGTGACAGCTGACTAACACCCAGGTACCTATTTTACTGCTAGGTAACAGGGGCATAGGGTGAAAGAAACTCTGCCCATTGTTTCTTGCCGGCACCCGGGATCGAACCCAGGATCACAGGTCTAGTGTGCTGTCCGCTCGACTGACCGGCTCCCGCTAGCAGAGGATTTGAGACAAAGAAACAAGAATTGTAAACTTAACTGTGCTAACTGCAAAGTTTTCTAAAAACCAAATTTTAGCCATTAATAAAAAAAACATAACCACAGCTTTAATTCTTTGACTGCAGAGTTACTTCTCACCTGCATCAAAGATAAATGTTAACGTGGGGCTACAAACTTTTGGTGATTTCCTCATTTATGGGAATGTTCCCACAGGCACAGTCATATGGTCTTACAAGGTTATAAACCCATGGAACTGCCAACCTGCCAAAGCTATAAATGCCAAGATACAGTTGAATTTTAGAATTTAGCTGGAAAAGATCCTCAGGGCAAATGAAGGGGACCTTTGACAAGCCGTCGGCTTTCTGTCCGCATCGAGGCCACTAGAATATTAGTGGCCTTCATATGCAGGCGAAGAGTCACAATAACGTGACTGAAGTATGTTGACCAGACCACACACTAGAAGTTGAAGGGACGACGACGTTTCGGTCCGTCCTGGACCATTCTCAAGTCGCTTGTGACTTGAGCGACTTGAGAATGGTCCAGGACGGACCGAAACGTCGTCGTCCCTTCAACTTCTAGTGTGTGGTCTGGTCAACAGTGGCCTTCATGTAAATTTAGTAGCTCCTCAATGCTACCAGCTGGCAATTATCAAGCCTTAGGGATCACACCAGGCCTCTGAAGCCCCACGAGTACCTACTGGGTATCAGGACTAGTATTTTCACCCCCTCCCCACTCTCAAAGAGATAAAAGGGAGCCTGGGAGTTCGCAATCACCACAGATACTAGCCTAAAGCCTAACAGAAAAGGCCAAAGCACTCCAAAACAAGCAACTGTTTAAGAAGAGTCAACCCTCATAAAAACTATACAAACCATCATTAAGGCAGGAAAATTTCTGCTGTAATGTATACCCATGTTACGACCCTGGTTCATATTGGAAACCAGAAGTCAAATTGAATCTAAATAGTTAGGTAAGAAGGATATTTAGTTAACAATAATGTTTATACTCGGGGCTTTTCATACCTCGATTCTGTCTTTCTTGCCAGACATAAGATAAACCTTGTTACTCACAGATTATTCAGACTCTGAGCTTGTTGATTATTAAATGGAATACTGAACTAGTTATCAACTATTCTTAGAACTGTTAAAGTAACCAGTATTGAATGTTGGTGAAGACTTGTAATGTTTATAAGCTGTACGATCAGCTAGGTATCTTCCCGGCAGCAGCTCGAGAGAGCTCAGCCTGAGTTCTCTCTCGCTCTTCTCTAGACTGCTGTGCTGGTGTCAACACTCTCACTTGGGCGCTTTGTTCCTTCTCCTCCTCCTCTCTTCCCTTACCATATTCTGGGGGCAGTTTATAAGATAAGTACCCGTCCGTGTGTTTACTGTGACACTGGCTAGGTTTGTGTTTGTTAGAGGTATTTTAAGCCAGTGTTTTGGCATCACTAAGTGTACTCCATTGTGACTAGGGTACCACGTGGGTCATAGCTACCCAGGCTGCTTCAAGCCTTATAAGTGCTGTTCTCTAAGTAGACTTTACCCTAGTTTTTGTAATTGTAAACCTTGTATCCTGTCTAAGTGGACTAAGGTAGTTAACGTAAGATAGAGTGGTAAAGTATATTATTGTAGTAATGTATATGAGGGTTATTAGAGGGTTTAATAAATAAGATATAAGATAGGAGTTTACTTTGATCCTGCGGAGTGTGGAATAGGGGATTACCTTAGACTGCCGAGTCAATGTAACCTATTATATTTATTTGGGAATATTCTTTCCCTGGGGAACGGGGCCTCCCTATTGCCACTATTTTAGGGACTCCTTTTATCTTCTACTATTGGCCCTCTCAGTACACCTACATACCCTTTTCCATAACAACCCACCTGCCAGATGACCTGGAGGCTCAGCCAGCCAGCTCCCCCAGTCACGAGCCTGGGGGTTGATCTGGGGCACATCACTCTGCATGGCCTCCATGTTTCCTTTCATAACTGCTATCACTGTCGAACCCTGGCATCCCTTTGTGCTTTTTCTTTTTGTTCACGTTTCTTCTCTCAGCGAGGCCAGCTTCCACTATTAGGATGAATCCTAGTAGAATGTAACAAAACTCTTTTCTAGTAGGTCACGCAATAGTTCCCCATTCCCAAGACAATCAAACTGGAACTTGGCCAAAACAGTATGAAGAACTTGGACAAATGTGGTGAGGACACATCCCCTCCTTCCCTTGTTACATTCTACTAGGATTCATCCTAATAGTGGAAGCTGGCCACACACAGAGAAGAAACGTGAACCAAAAGAAAAACACAAAGGGATGCCAGAGTTCGACAGTGATAGCAGTTATGAAAGGAAACATGGGGGCCATGCAGAGTGTAGAGAGGGGCTCTGCCGAGGCCGAATGAGGCGAGGCAACAGTGTAAGCAACAACCATTAAAACAAGAACAGCCAGGACAAACGGACAACACCAAGGACAATCGACTTGAGAATGGTCCAGGACGGACCGAAACGTCGTCGTCCCTTCACCTTCTAGTGTGTGGTCCGGTCAACACCAAGGACAACCGATGAGAACAGCCTCAAGAGTAAAGAAGTGCATAGAAGAAAGGGGGGATTGCTCTGAAACCCATATTTATGAAGTAAAGTGTAGTAAGGCAAATACAGTATTGTACAGAGAGAGATACTTCAGCCTAGGCAACAAAAGAAAGGCTTTCCAAGGAAAATATAGAAGAGAAACAAAGGCTACAGAGCTGGCCAGCAATCAACATCATGGAAAGGACAAGTAATGATTATCCACAGGACTTGTTCCATATTATATATGGGGGAACAGAATGTAAAGTTATGTTTATTCAGAGCAATGTCAGTTCCCAGAGGCTCAAGATGTCTCACTTTCACCTACAATTAGCCAGATATATTTCTCCAGATACTAAAATAAA
>WNGS01080161.1:14114-29202 GCA_020271785.1 Procambarus virginalis | reverse complement strand
AAATTGTCGTACTAGAAAATGGTAGCGGAAAAGTGACACACTGTCCCGTTTTTCTGTTTTGGGTCCTCTGCAGGTTAGGATAAGGGCACTTTAGCACGACAGTTTCTTGACGTTGGGGCACCTTAGGAGGGACGGGCTGAGTGTGACAAGAACTATACCAACGTGAATTCACATTCAATCGTGCAAAAACTCTAGGGAACCTGCGAGCCACATTTCACCAATAAGCTGTTTAGTGAGGGGGTTATCTTGAGGTTATCTTGAGATGATTTCGGGGCTTTAGTGTCACCGCGGCCCGGTCCTGCCCATTGTTTCTCGCCGGCGCCTGGGATCGAACCCAGGATCACAAGTCCAGCGTGCTGTCCGCTCGGCCGACCAGCTCCCATGCAAACAATTGGGTTATCAAAAGGTTTAGAAGGTTATCTATCTCAAAAGGTTATCTTGAGATGATTCGGGGCTTTTTAGTGTCCCCGCGGCCCGGTCCTCGACCAGGCCTCCACCCCTAGGAAGCAGCCCGTGACAGCTGACTAACACCCAGGTACCTATTTTACTGCTAGGTAACAGTAAAGTAAGAGGGGAGGGGGGGGAGAAATTACACCCATTACACGGTCTGACGTCCTAACAGAACCAATCAGACCGAACCCGAGCAGTGTAAATAGCCAATCAGACCGAACCCGAGCAGTGTAAACAGCCAATCAGACCGAACGCGAGCAGTGTAAACAGCCAATCAGACCGAACCCGAGCAGTGTAAACAGCCAATCAGACCGAACGCGAGCAGTGTAAACAGCCAATCAGACCGAACCCGAGCAGTGTAAACAGCCAATCAGACCGAACGCGAGCAGTGTAAACAGCCAATCAGACCGAACGCGAGCAGTGTAAACAGCCAATCAGACCGAACCCGAGCAGTGTAAACAGCCAATCAGACCGAACCCGAGCAGTGTAAATAGTTAATCAGACCGAACGCGAGCAGTGTAAACAGCCATCAGACCGAACCCGAGCAGTGTAAACAGCCAATCAGACCGAACCCGAGCAGTGTAAACAGCCAATCAGACCGAACCCGAGCAGTGTAAACAGCCAATCAGACCGAACCCGAGCAGTGTAAATAGCCAATCAGACCGAACCCGAGCAGTGTAAACAGCCAATCAGACCGAACGCGAGCAGTGTAAACAGCCAATCAGACCGAACCCGAGCAGTGTAAACAGCCAATCAGACCAGCCCAGTGATGTGAGAGTAGAGGTTAAGGAACACAGAGACGACAGTGCCGCCACAAGCACTGTCAGGCAAGTCAAACTGATATGTTCAGTAGCAGGAGAGACCGGGGTAGTGGTGTTACCTGTCTTTACCCACCACCCCCCACGCTCACCATCATTGGTGGAGAGTGGTGTTGCGAGCATAGAGGCAGCATGGAGCATAGAGGGGAGCATGGAGCATAGAGGGAGCAAGGAGCATAGAGGGACCAGGGAGCATAGAGGGAGCAAGGAGCATAGAGGCAGCAAGGAGCATAGGAGGAGCATAGAGGGAGCAAGGAGCATAGAGGCAGCAAGGAGCATAGAGGGAGCAAGGAGCATAGGAGGAGCATAGAGGGAGCAAGGAGCATAGAGGGAGCAAGAACCATAGGAGGAGCATAGAGGGAGCATGGACCATAGCAGGAGCATAGAGGGAGCAAGAACCATAGCAGGAGCATAGAGGGAGCATGGACCATAGCAGGAGCATAGAGGGAGCAAGGACCATAGCAGGAGCATAGAGGGAGCATGGACCATAGCAGGAACATAGAGGGAGCATGGACCATAGCAGGAGCATAGAGGGAGCAAGAACCATAGCAGGAGCATAGAGGGAGCATGGACCATAGCAGGAGCATAGAGGGAGCAAGGACCATAGCAGGAGCATAGAGGGAGCATGGACCATAGCAGGAACATAGAGGGAGCATGGACCATAGCAGGAACATAGAGGGAGCATGGACCATAGCAGGAGCATAGAGAGAGCATGGACCATAGCAGGAGCATAGAGGGAGCATGGACCATAGCAGGAGCATAGAGGGAGCATGGACCATAGCAGGAGCATAGAGGGAGCATGGACCATAGCAGGAGCATAGAGGGAGCAAGGACCATAGCAGGAACATAGAGGGAGCATGGACCATAGCAGGAGCATATAGGGAGCAAGGACCATAGCAGGAACATAGAGGGAGCATGGACCATAGCAGGAGCATAGAGGGAGCATGGACCATAGCAGGAGCATAGAGAGAGCATGGACCATAGCAGGAGCATAGAGGGAGCATGGACCATAGCAGGAGCATAGAGGGAGCATGGACCATAGCAGGAGCATAGAGGGAGCATGGACCATAGCAGGAGCATAGAGGGAGCAAGGACCATAGCAGGAACATAGAGGGAGCATGGACCATAGCAGGAGCATATAGGGAGCAAGGACCATAGCAGGAACATAGAGGGAGCATGGACCATAGCAGGAACATAGAGGGAGCATGGACCATAGCAGGAGCATAGAGGGAGCATGGACCATAGCAGGAACATAGAGGGAGCATGGACCATAGCAGGAGCATAGAGGGAGCAAGAACCATAGCAGGAACATAGAGGGAGCATGGACCATAGCAGGAGCATAGAGGGAGCAAGGACCATAGCAGGAGCATATAGGGAGCATGGACCATAGCAGGAGCATAGAGGGAGCATGGACCATAGCAGGAACATAGAGGGAGCATGGACCATAGCAGGAACATAGAGAGAGCATGGACCATAGCAGGAGCATAGAGAGAGCATGGACCATAGCAGGAGCATAGAGGGAGCAAGGACCATAGCAGGAGCATAGAGGGAGCATGGACCATAGCAGGAGCATAGAGGGAGCATGGACCATAGCAGGAACATAGAGGGAGCAAGGACCATAGCAGGAGCATAGAGGGAGCATGGACCATAGCAGGAGCATAGAGAGAGCATGGACCATAGCAGGAGCATAGAGGGAGCATGGACCATAGCAGGAGCATAGAGAGAGCATGGACCATAGCAGGAGCATAGAGAGAGCATGGACCATAGCAGGAGCATAGAGGGAGCATGGACCATAGCAGGAGCATAGAGAGAGCATGGACCATAGCAGGAGCATAGAGGGAGCATGGACCATAGCAGGAGCATAGAGAGAGCATGGACCATAGCAGGAGCATAGAGAGAGCAAGGACCATAGCAGGAACATAGAGGGAGCATGGACCATAGCAGGAGCATAGAGGGAGCATGGACCATAGCAGGAGCATAGAGAGAGCAAAGACCATAGCAGGAGCATAGAGGGAGCAAGGAACATAGCAGGAACATAGAGGGAGCAAAGACCATAGCAGGAGCATAGAGGGAGCAAGGAACATAGCAGGAGCATAGAGAGAGCAAAGACCATAGCAGGAGCATAGAGGGAGCAAGGAACATAGCAGGAACATAGAGGGAGCAAGGAACATAGAGGGAGCATGGACCATAGCAGGAGCATAGAGGGAGCAAGGAACATAGCAGGAACATAGAGGGAGCAAGGAACATAGAGAGAGCAAGGACCATAGCAGGAGCATAGAGGGATCAAGCAGGTGGGGTAGAGAGCAAGCAGATAAGAACACCCCAGACAAGATAGCAAGTCACGTCATCTTCACACTATAAACAACATATCCCCAAAAAAATAATAACAAAATTAAACCAACATCCAATCACTCCAACATTTAACAAAACCAGAATACCTAGAGGGCCAAACTACGCAGTTGGAGGCTGCCCCCCGTGCCTGCGTAACAGGTCAAGTGGGAGGGAACCAGAGACGCAAGCTAAACATCTGAACACCTGTGGTTCTTAATGACACGTCTTGAAGGTATTTACCTGCGGGTGTTTCTCACCTGAGTGAGACTCAGGGGTTGGGTCCTTGTCTTTTAAGTCTCCCTTCAACCTGGAGGTAATTAAAACACCTGAGATACACGGTACTGTAAGTCACGGTACTGTAAGTCACGGTACTGTAAGTCACAGTACTGTAAGTCACGGTACTGTAAGTCACGGTACTGTAAGTCATGGTACTGTAAGTCATGGTACTGTAAGTCACGGTACTGTAAGTCACGGTACTGTAAGTCACGGTACTGTAAGTCATGGTACTGTAAGTCACAGTACTGTAAGTCACGGTATTGTAAGTCACGGTACTGTAAGTCACGGTACTGTAAGTCACGGTACTGTAAGTCACGGTACTGTAAGTCACGGTACTGTAAGTCATGGTACTGTAAGTCATGGTACTGTAAGTCACAGTACTGTAAGTCACAGTACTGTAAGTCACGGTACTGTAAGTCACGGTACTGTAAGTCACGGTACTGTAAGTCACGGTACTGTAAGTCACGGTACTGTAAGTCATGGTACTGTAAGTCACGGTACTGTAAGTCACGGTACTGTAAGTCATGGTTCTGTAAGTCAGGGTACTGTAAGTCACGGTACTGTAAGTCACAGTACTGTAAGTCATGGTTCTGTAAGTCAGGGTACTGTAAGTCACGGTACTGTAAGTCACGGTACTGTAAGTCACGGTACTGTAAGTCACGGTACTGTAAGTCATGGTACTGTAAGTCACGGTACTGTAAGTCACGGTACTGTAAGTCACGGTACTGTAAGTCACGGTACTGTAAGTCACGGTACTGTAAGTCACGGTACTGTAAGTCACGGTACTGTAAGTCACGGTACTGTAAGTCACGGTACTGTAAGTCATGGTACTGTAAGTCACGGTACTGTAAGTCACGGTACTGTAAGTCACGGTACTGTAAGTCACAGTACTGTAAGTCATGGTTCTGTAAGTCAGGGTACTGTAAGTCACAGTACTGTAAGTCATGGTTCTGTAAGTCAGGGTACTGTAAGTCACGGTACTGTAAGTCACGGTACTGTAAGTCACAGTACTGTAAGTCATGGTTCTGTAAGTCAGGGTACTGTAAGTCACGGTACTGTAAGTCACGGTTCTGTAAGTCACAGTACTGTAAGTCACGGTACTGTAAGTCACGGTACTGTAAGTCATGGTACTGTAAGTCACAGTACTGTAAGTCATGGTACTGTAAGTCACGGTACTGTAAGTCACGGTACTGTAAGTCACGGTACTGTAAGTCACGGTACTGTAAGTCACGGTACTGTAAGTCACGGTACTGTAAGTCATGGTTCTGTAAGTCACGGTACTGTAAGTCACGGTACTGTAAGTCATGGTACTGTAAGTCACAGTACTGTAAGTCACGGTACTGTAAGTCACGGTACTGTAAGTCACGGTACTGTAAGTCATGGTTCTGTAAGTCACGGTACTGTAAGTCATGGTACTGTAAGTCACAGTACTGTAAGTCACGGTACTGTAAGTCACGGTACTGTAAGTCATGGTTCTGTAAGTCACGGTACTGTAAGTCACGGTACTGTAAGTCATGGTACTGTAAGTCATGGTACTGTAAGTCACAGTACTGTAAGTCATGGTACTGTAAGTCACAGTACTGTAAGTCATGGTACTGTAAGTCACAGTACTGTAAGTCACGGTACTGTAAGTCACGGTACTGTAAGTCACAGTACTGTAAGTCATGGTACTGTAAGTCATGGTACTGTAAGTCACGGTACTGTAAGTCATGGTACTGTAAGTCACGGTACTGTAAGTCACGGTACTGTAAGTCATGGTACTGTAAGTCACGGTACTGTAAGTCATGGTACTGTAAGTCACGGTACTGTAAGTCATGGTACTGTAAGTCACGGTACTGTAAGTCACGGTACTGTAAGTCATGGTACTGTAAGTCACAGTACTGTAAGTCACAGTACTGTAAGTCATGGTACTGTAAGTCACAGTACTGTAAGTCACGGTACTGTAAGTCACAGTACTGTAAGTCACGGTACTGTAAGTCACAGTACTGTAAGTCATGGTACTGTAAGTCATGGTACTGTAAGTCATGGTACTGTAAGTCACGGTACTGTAAGTCACAGTACTGTAAGTCACGGTACTGTAAGTCACAGTACTGTAAGTCATGGTACTGTAAGTCACAGTACTGTAAGTCACAGTACTGTAAGTCATGGTACTGTAAGTCACAGTACTGTAAGTCACGGTACTGTAAGTCACAGTACTGTAAGTCACAGTACTGTAAGTCATGGTACTGTAAGTCATGGTACTGTAAGTCATGGTACTGTAAGTCACGGTACTGTAAGTCACGGTACTGTAAGTCATGGTACTGTAAGTCACGGTACTGTAAGTCATGGTACTGTAAGTCATGGTACTGTAAGTCACGGTACTGTAAGTCACGGTACTGTAAGTCATGGTACTGTAAGTCACAGTACTGTAAGTCACGGTACTGTAAGTCACAGTACTGTAAGTCATGGTACTGTAAGTCACAGTACTGTAAGTCATGGTACTGTAAGTCACGGTACTGTAAGTCACGGTACTGTAAGTCACGGTACTGTAAGTCACAGTACTGTAAGTCACAGTACTGTAAGTCATGGTACTGTAAGTCACGGTACTGTAAGTCACGGTACTGTAAGTCACGGTACTGTAAGTCACGGTACTGTAAGTCACAATACAAAGCCACAATACAATAAGACACAATACAATAAGACACAATACAATAAGCCACAATACAATAAGACACAATACAATAAGTCACAATACAATAAGTCACAATACAATAAGTCACAATACAATAAGTCACAATACAATAAGACACAATACAATAAGTCACAATACAATAAGACACAATACAATAAGCCACAATACAATAAGACAATACAATAAGTCACAATACAATAAGCCACAATACAATAAGACACAATACAATAAGTCACAATACAATAAGCCACAATACAATAAGACACAATACAATAAGACACAATACAATAAGCCACAATACAATAAGACACAATACAATAAGTCACAATACAATAAGCCACAATACAATAAGTCACAATACAATAAGCCACAATACAATAAGCCACAATACAATAAGCCACAATACAATAAGCCACAATACAATAAGACACAATACAATAAGTCACAATACAATAAGCCACAATACAATAAGACAATACAATAAGTCACAATACAATAAGCCACAATACAATAAGCCACAATACAATAAATCACAATACAGTAAGCCACAATACAATAAGACACAATACAATAAGACACAATACAATAAGTCACAATACAATAAGTCACAATACAATAAGCCACAATACAATAAGCCACAATACAATAAGTCACAATACAATAAGCCACAATACAATAAGCCACAATACAATAAGCCACAATACAATAAGTCACAACACAATAAGCCACAATACAATAAGACACAATACAATAAGCCACAACACAATAAGCCACAATACAATAAGTCACAACACAATAAGACACAATACAATAAGCCACAATACAATAAGCCACAACACAATAAGCCACAATACAATAAGACACAATACAATAAGCCACAACACAATAAGCCACAACACAATAAGCCACAACACAATAAGCCACAATACAATAAGCCACAACACAATAAGCCACAATACAATAAGCCACAATACAATAAAGCACAGTAAAAATTTATCAAACAATCTCAGTTATAACTTCAAAAAAATCACAGATATGCAAAAATCTTGAAGCAAAAACGACAAACACAAAACAAACAATAAAACAAAGGCAAACGTCCAAGCAACTCCACGATAACTTATCAACAAATAATCAAGAATTTGCCCCGACAAGAACGAGCTCCTTAGATCTTAGATTTAGATCTAACATTCCATCTTAGAGCAATAGACAAACTTTCTCCCTCTTAACGTAAACACTTTAATATTTAAGTAGAGAAACTGGATCTACTTAAAGCAAACACATAAAAAATACTTTAATACAATTATAAACAATTTTGGTTTTAATGTAAATATTATTTTTCAATGGTTATCTGAGCCTCAAGAACATTTATTTATAGAGTATTACACGGATGTCTTAAAGCTCCAGTAGGGGATAGTGTGATATAAAGCACCAGTAGGGTGTAGTGTGATATAAAGCACCAGTAGGGTGTAGTGTGACATAAAGCACCAGTAGGGTGTAGTGTGACATAAAGCACCAGTAGGGTGTAGTGTGACATAAAGCACCAGTAGAGGGTAGTGTGACATAAAGCACCAGTAGGGTGTAGTGTGTCATAAAGCACCAGTAGGGTGTAGTGTGACATAAAGCACCAGTAGGGTGTAGTGTGACATAAAGCACCAGTAGAGGGTAGTGTGACATAAAGCACCAGTAGGGTGTAGTGTGTCATAAAGCACCAGTAGGGTGTAGTGTGACATAAAGCACCAGTAGGGTGTAGTGTGACATAAAGCACCAGTAGGGTGTAGTGAGATATAAAGCACCAGTAGGGTGTAGTGTGACATAAAGCACCAGTAGGGTGTAGTGTGATATAAAGCACCAGTAGGGTGTAGTGTGATATAAAGCACCAGTAGGGTGTAGTGTGACATAAAGCACCAGTAGGGTGTAGTGTGACATAAAGCACCAGTAGAGGGTAGTGTGACATAAAGCACCAGTAGGGTGTAGTGTGTCATAAAGCACCAGTAGGGTGTAGTGTGACATAAAGCACCAGTAGGGTGTAGTGTGACATAAAGCACCAGTAGGGTGTAGTGTGACATAAAGCACCAGTAGGGTGTAGTGTGACATAAAGCACCAGTAGGGTGTAGTGTGATATAAAGCACCAGTAGGGTGTAGTGTGATATAAAGCACCAGTAGGGTGTAGTGTGACATAAAGCACCAGTAGGGTGTAGTGTGACATAAAGCACCAGTAGGGTGTAGTGTGTCATAAAGCACCAGTAGGGTGTAGTGTGTCATAAAGCACCAGTAGGGTGTAGTGTGTCATAAAGCACCAGTAGGGTGTAGTGTGATATAAAGCACCAGTAGGGTGTAGTGTGTCATAAAGCACCAGTAGGGGTAGTGTGATATAAAGCACCAGTAGGGTGTAGTGTGTCATAAAGCACCAGTAGGGTGTAGTGTGTACATAAAGCACCAGTAGGGTGTAGTGTGACATAAAGCACCAGTAGGGTGTAGTGTGATATAAAGCACCAGTAGGGTGTAGTGTGACATAAAGCACCAGTAGGGTGTAGTGTGACATAAAGCACCAGTAAGGGGTAGTGTGACATAAAGCACCAGTAGGGTGTAGTGTGACATAAAGCACCAGTAAGGGGTAGTGTGACATAAAGCACCAGTAGGGGGTAGTGTGACATAAAGCACCAGTAGGGTGTAGTGTGATATAAAGCACCAGTACGGGATATTTTTATATCATATGGAACGGTATTTTCTTTTGATATCATGTTGAACGGTATAATCTTTTGATATCAAAAGTTATATTTTGGAGTTACAGAAGAATTAGGATAACAAGAGCACAATCTAGTGATATCAAGTATGGGCCAGCCATCACAGCCCAGGAGGTAAGGGGCGCTATGAAAAAGGGTAAAAGTACAGCACCTGGTGAAGATGGCGTCACCTACGTCATACTCAATGCACAGTGTGAAGTGTCTGGCAATCCACTACTCCACCTGTTTAACAAGTCATTCCTAAGCGGAGTGTAAACACGCAATAATTGTCCCATACCGAAGCCCAATGACCCTGGTAACTACAGATCTATCAGTCTCGTGTCATGCACTTGCAAGATGCTTGGAAGGATCATCCTAAACCGACTGTTGCACAAAATAGGCAGGTTAGGGAAGGGGGTCAATGGATTTGTTAAAGGACGGAGCACAGCAAATTGTATAGTTAATTACTTGGCTAATGACACGGCTAGGTACTCTGTATTTGTTGACATCAAAGGAGCCTTCAACAAAGCACAGGGGATTGCGATCCTGGATGAGCTTGCATGCATGGGTGTCAAGGGGAGACTCATGAAATGGGTTGAAGACTACCTCACAGGGAGGAAAGCCAAGGTTTGCTTCAATGGAGCAGTCTCCAGAACAATGCATATGGAACTCGGGACCCCCCAAGGCGGAGTCTTAAGCCCTACACTATTAAATGTACTTATGAACGCCATTGCAAATATTGATTTTCCGGAAGGAACACAACAAGTGGGATATGCAGATGATGTCCTAATACAAGCTCCCACCTTGGGAAAAATTAAACAGTCCATTGAACTCCTTGGATGGAAATGTATTGAGCTCGGTTTCACTCTCTCCACAAACAAGACGAAGGCATACTCCCGTCGCAAGCGGAGAGCAAATGAAGAACTGCAAATTAATGGTGTAACACTTGAATGGGTTGACCACTATCGGTACCTTGGCGTCACTGTCGGCTCTAACAAGGGGAAGAAAGAGGAGCTCAACCAACTCATAGGAACATGCAAAAGTCGACTCAGGGCACTGAAAGCTATGACCTGGAATGGACATGGAGCCTCTATTGCCGTGCTTAAAATGATGTACACAGCCTATGTGCGCTCCGTCATAGACTATGCCGCACCAGTTCTGTGCACCTACTCCCAAAGCGATATGAAAAGGCTTGAAAGCATTCAAAATGAAGCCATGACAATCATTCTTGGAGTTCCAAGAACTGCCAAAACGTCTAATCTACGAGAGGAGTTGTCCCTTCCCAGTGTTAAAAGCAGAATTCAGGAGCTGAATGCTAAGCTTGCAATTAGGATAGCCAGAGATCCCCATTACAATGATATTGCCAAGAAAAAACTGAGCTCTGTTCTACTTACAGGTGGAAACAGGAGAAGCAAAAAAATGTCATCACAGATCAGTCTGCTACCTCGAAGAGCTTCACCTGCTTGAGCAAGCCCGTGAGCTCCTGCCTGTAGAGAGGTTACCTCCCTGGGAGGATGACTCGTGCAGGATTATCATCAATGAAATGGTAACGAAAAAGTCCAAATGATACCACAAGAAATGAGGCACAAGTATCTCGAGGAAATTTATAAAGAAGCCGGAAATGAGTTATATCAAATCTACACTGACGGGTCATCTGACCCTGTCAATGGCAGGACTGGTGCATCATACACGGTAATTAGGAATAATGCCTTTCAACGTTGAAATGAAGGGAAAGCGCGTATTGAGAACTATGCCTCTTCAACGCAAGCGGAGCTGACTGCCATTGTTATGGCGTTAAGATTCCTTGAACGAAACACTAATGATGCAGTGATCTGCACCGATTCAAAAGCAGCGCTACAAAGCCTAAGTAAAAATCTGGCAGAAAATTCTGCCATAGTCGCTGAAATCAAGAGAGCTGTGAGAGTACTTACCAATCAGGGAAGAGTCATCAAGTTTCTGTGGTTCCCCTCCCATGTTGGGATATGTGGGAATGAACGAGCAGATGTGCTGGCTGCTGAAGGCGCTGAAGGAGACCATATTGAATACTTCATACCCAAGACTCTACTACAAATTAGAGGTATTGTCAGGCAACATCACCGTGACAAGGTAACTGAGGAAAGGAGGATAGAAGCACAAACCAGTGAATCTGTACGATGGTACAACATGGTTGACGCTGGCAATCCCAATCATTATGGCCGAAGAGGAGGAGGACGAGGGAGAGAATCAGTAATAGCGAGAATCCGTCTTGGATACAAATATCCATGGAGATATGGAATGGAAACAACAGTTGATCAGCGAAGTTGCAGAATCTGTGGTGAGAGTGATGGACACCGCCTTGACCACTATCTACGTGAATGTGAACACCTGAGAGACATCAGAAATATGTGTAGAATAATAAACCCCACATTGTTTGAGTTAGGAAAACACTATTTGTCAAATATTGATACTGTTCTTAAAAGATTTCCCCATTTTGCACCCGCAAGATAACGTAAGCTTTTAAGGGTTGATAGATGTTAATCTTCTTGTTTGGGGAGCTGTTCACTTGAGACAGTTAAGCAAGTCCCAGCTGTGTCTGGGTACAAGTGACAGGATGAACAACCCAGCGGGTTTTCTTCCTATTGGGGAGTGTTGTACATGCTGCTATGGCGGTGTGTCCACTCACAGGATGAGTGGCGCTGCCCAATACTGTCACTATGGTGGTGTGTCCACTCACAGGATGAGTGGCGCTGCCCAATACTGTCACTATGGCGGTGTGTCCACTCACAGGATGAGTGACGCTGCCCAATACTGTCACTATGGCGGTGTGTCCACTCACAGGATGAGTGCCGCTGCCCAATACTGTCACTATGGCGGTGTGTCCACTCACAGGATGAGTGCCGCTGCCCAATACTGTCACTATGGCGGTGTGTCCACTCACAGGATGAGTGGCGCTGCCCAATACTGTCACTATGGCGGTGTGTCCACTCACAGGATGGGTGACGCTGCCCAATACTGTCACTATGGCGGTGTGTCCACTCACAGGATGAGTGGCGCTGCCCAATACTGTCACTATGGCGGTGTGTCCACTCACAGGATGAGTGGCGCTGCCCAATACTGTCACTATGGCGGTGTGTCCACTCACAGGATGAGTGGCGCTGCCCAATACTGTCACTATGGCGGTGTGTCCACTCACAGGATGAGTGGCTGCCCAATACTGTCACTATGGCGGTGTGTCCACTCACAGGATGAGTGGCGCTGCCCAATACTGTCACTATGGCGGTGTGTCCACTCACAGGATGAGTGGCGCTGCCCAATACTGTCACTATGGCGGTGTGTCCACTCACAGGATGAGTGACGCTGCCCAATACTGTCACTATGGCGGTGTGTCCACTCACAGGATGAGTGGCGCTGCCCAATACTGTCACTATGGCGGTGTGTCCACTCACAGGATGAGTGGCGCTGCCCAATACTGTCACTATGGCGGTGTGTCCACTCACAGGATGAGTGGCGCTGCCCAATACTGTCACTATGGCGGTGTGTCCACTCACAGGATGAGTGACGCTGCCCAATACTGTCACTATGACGGTGTGTCCACTCACAGGATGAGTGGCGCTGCCCAATACTGTCACTATGGCGGTGTGTCCACTCACAGGATGAGTGGCGCTGCCCAATACTGTCACTATGGCGGTGTGTCCACTCACAGGACGAGTGGCGCTGCCCAATACTGTCACTATGGCGGTGTGTCCACTCACAGGATGAGTGGCGCTGCCCAATACTGTCACTATGGCGGTGTGTCCACTCACAGGATGAGTGGCGCTGCCCAATACTGTCACTATGGCGGTGTGTCCACTCACAGGATGAGTGACGCTGCCCAATACTGTCACTATGGCGGTGTGTCCACTCACAGGACGAGTGGCGCTGCCCAATACTGTCACTATGGCGGTGTGTCCACTCATAGGATGAGTGGCGCTGCCCAATACTGTCACTATGGCGGTGTGTCCACTCACAGGATGAGTGACGCTGCCCAATACTGTCACTATGGCGGTGTGTCCACTCACAGGACGAGTGGCGCTGCCCAATACTGTCACTATGGCGGTGTGTCCACTCACAGGATGAGTGACGCTGCCTACTCATCCTGTGAATGAGCAGTTTGTCGCCCCTCGGGGGCAAAACAAAATAAAATTGTAGTTCCTCAATTATTCCTAACCTCCTCTTTCTCTCGTTTCTCTCACCTGACCTTTCTCCCTCACTCCCGTCTTTATCTCACATTCCTCACCTCCCTCACCTTTACCTCAGGTGTCTAGACTCGCTCCTCCTACCCTCTTTTACCTCACCTGTCTACCCTCTCCCTCCCCCCCCCCCGTGTACTCGTACAGACGTAACGACGTTAGAACTAACTAACTCCGACGTAGACTACGGGCTCACCATAGCCCGTGCTACTTTGAACTTTTTGTTCTAAGTAGCACGTTGCTGGGGGTGTGGATAATTGTTGCTGGGGGTGTGGATAATTGTTGCTGGGGGTGTGGATAATTGTTGCTGGGGCGTGGATAATGTTGCTGGGGGGGTGGATAATTGTTGCTGGGGGCGTGGATAATTGTTGCTGGGGGCGTGGATAATTGTTGCTGGGGGTGTGGATAAGTGTTGCTGGGGTGTGGATAAGTGTTGCTGGGGTGTGGATAAGTGTTGCTGGGGCGTGGATAAGTGTTGCTGGGGGCGTGGATAATTGTTGCTGGGGGCGTGGATAATTGTTGCTGGGGGCGTGGATAATTGTTGCTGGGGGTGTGGATAATTGTTGCTGGGGGCGTGGATAATTGTTGCTGGGGGCGTGGATAATTGTTGCTGGGGCGTGGATAATTGTTGCTGGGGCGTGGATAAGTGTTGCTGGGGCGTGGATAAGTGTTGCTGGGGTGTGGATAAGTGTTGCTGGGTGTGGATAATTGTTACGGTGGCGTGGATAAGTGGACCACTTAAACAGGTGGTCGCAGGACTTGACCTGGTCACAGTTGTATCTATAAACATTCTTATTATAAACAAACTTTTCGAGCTTCAGAAATAAATAAGTTGGAAGTTTTGAATATTTTTAAACTACATTAACAATGTAGTTTAAAACTACAGGACACTACAGTACTTTGCAGGACACGCAGAGGAAGACATGAAGTGTTTAGGACACACACAGGAAGACATGAAGTGTTTAGGACACAGGCAGGAAGACATGAAGTGTTTAGGACACAGGCAGGAAGACATGAAGTGTTTAGGACACAGGCAGGAAGACATGAAGTGTTTAGGACACAGGCAGGAAGACATGAAGTGTTTAGGACACAGGCAGGAAGACATGAAGTGTTTAGAACACAGGCAGAAAGACATTAAGTGTTTAGGACACAGGCAGAAAGACATTAAGTGTTTAGGACACAGGCAGAAAGACATTAAGTGTTTAGGACACAGGCAGAAAGACATGAAGTGTTTAGGACACAGGCAGGAAGACATGAAGTGTTTAGGACACAGGCAGGAAGACATGAAGTGTTTAAGATACACAGGAAGACATTAAATGTTGAGAAAGATGTATTAAAGATGTGATTGACTTGGTGAAGTTTATCACTAGATTTGGAGCAGTGGCGGCGCTTGAGAAGAACCTCAGAGGACGCTAAGTTTGTCTCTCATCTCTCTCTCTCTCCTCGCCCATTTCTACTCCACCCTTTCCTTTCCTGTTCCTCATGCTCCCTCTTCCCCTCCACCTCAATTCCTTCATTGCGTTCATTCTAGTTCTTTGACGCGTTCTCATTCCCGTTACAGATTGATAGATAGATAATTCAAATCTATCTTGGCTGGAGTCTTATAATCAG
>WNGS01080161.1:0-13979 GCA_020271785.1 Procambarus virginalis | reverse complement strand
CTGTTGTAATTACAATTTAAAGCTCCATGTACCTGGTGTAATTACAATTTAAAGCTCCATGTACCTGGTGTAATTACAATTTAAAGCTCCATGTACCTGTTTTTTTATTTTTATTTATTATTTATTAACATATTAAGATACATGTGAGTTTGTTTCTATAACCTAATAAAGCCTCCTAATAGAACGTCGAATTTTGACGTATACTCCACCGAAAGGCAAAAATTGTCGTACTAGAAAAATGGTAGCGGAAAAAGTGACACACTGTCCCGTTTTCTGTTTTGGGTCCTCTGGCAGGTTAGGATAAGGGCACTTTAGCACGACAGTTTCTTGACGTTGGGGCACCTTAGGAGGGACGGGCTGAGTGTCACAAGAACTATACCAACGTGAATTCACATTCAATCGTGCAAAAAACTCTAGGGAACCTGCGAGCCACATTTCACCAATAAGCTGTTTAGTGAGGGGGTTATCTTGAGGTTATCTTGAGATGATTCCGGGGCTTTTTAGTGTCCCCGCGGCCCGGTCCTCGACCAGGCCTCCACCCCCCAGGAAGCAGCCCGTGACAGCTGACTAACACCCAGGTACCTATTTTACTGCTAGGTAACAGGGGCATAGGGTGAAAGAAACCCTGCCCATTGTTTCTCACCGGCGCCTGGGATAGAACCCAGGATCACAAGTCCAGCGTGCTGTCCGCTCGGCCGACCAGCTCCCATGCAAACAATTGGGTTATCAAAAGGTTTAGAAGGTTATCTATCTCAAAAGGTTATCTTGAGATGATTTCGGGGCTTTTTAGTGTCCCCGCGGCCCGGTCCTCGACCAGGCCTCCACCCCCAGGAAGCAGCCCGTGACAGCTGACTAACACCCAGGTACCTATTTTACTGCTAGGTAACAGTAAAGTAAGGGGGGAGGGGGGGAGAAATTACACCCATTACACGGTCTGACGTCCTAACAGAACCAATCAGACCGAACCCGAGCAGTGTAAACAGCCAATCAGACCGAACCCGAGCAGTGTAAATAGCCAATCAGACCGAACCCGAGCAGTGTAAACAGCCAATCAGACCAGCCCAGTGATGTGAGAGTAGAGGTTAAGGAACACAGAGACGACAGTGCCGCCACAAGCACTGTCAGGAAAGTCCAACTGATATGTTCAGTAGCAGGAGAGACCGGGGTAGTGATGTTACCTGTCTCTACCCACCACCCCCCACGCTCACCATCATTGGTGGAGAGTGGTGTTGCGAGCATAGAGGCAGCATGGAGCATAGAGGGGAGCATGGAGCATAGGCATGGAGCATAGAGGGGAGCATGGAGCATAGAGGGGAGCATGAAGCATAGAGGGGAGCATGGAGCATAGAGGGACCAGGGAGCATAGAGGGAGCAAGGAGCATACAGGGGAGCAAGGAGCATAGGAGGAGCATAGAGGGAGCAAGAACCATAGCAGGAGCATAGAGGCAGCAAGGAGCATAGAGGGAGCAAGGAGCATAGGAGGAGCATAGAGGGAGCAAGACCATAGGAGGAGCATAGAGGGAGCAAGGAGCATAGAGGGAGCATGGACCATAGCAGGAGCATAGAGGGAGCAAGGAGCATAGAGGGAGCATGGACCATAGCAGGAGCATAGAGGGAGCATGGACCATAACAGGAGCATAGAGGGATCAAGCAGGTGGGTAGAGAACAAGCAGATAAGAACACCCCAGACAAGATAGCAAGTCACGCCATCTTCACACTATAAACAACATATCCCCCCAAAAATAATAACAAAATTAAACCAACATCCAATCACTCCAACATTTAACAAAACCAGGAATACCTAGAGGGCCAAACTACGCAGTTGGAGGCTGCCCCCCGTGCCTGCGTAAAAGGTCAAGTGGGAGGGAACCAGAGACGCAAGCTAAACATCTGAACACCTGTGGTTCTTAATGACAGGTCTTGAAGGTATTTACCTGCGGGTGTTTTCTCACCTGAGTGAGACTCAGGGGTTGGGTCCTTGTCTTGAAGTCTCCCTTCTACCTGGAGGTAATTAAGACACCTGAGATACACGGTACTGTAAGTCACGGTACTGTAAGTCACGGTACTGTAAGTCACGGTACTGTAAGTCATGGTTCTGTAAGTCACGGTACTGTAAGTCACGGTACTGTAAGTCACGGTACTGTAAGTCACGGTTCTGTAAGTCACGGTACTGTAAGTCACGGTACTGTAAGTCATGGTACTGTAAGTCACAGTACTGTAAGTCACGGTACTGTAAGTCACGGTACTGTAAGTCACGGTACTGTAAGTCACGGTACTGTAAGTCACAGTACTGTAAGTCACGGTACTGTAAGTCATGGTACTGTAAGTCACAGTACTGTAAGTCACGGTACTGTAAGTCACGGTACTGTAAGTCACGGTACTTTAAGACACGGTACTGTAAGTCACAGTACTATAAGTCACAGTACTGTAAGTCATGGTATTGTAAGTCACGGTACTGTAAGTCACGGTACTGTAAGTCACGGTACTGTAAGTCACGGTTCTGTAAGTCACGGTACTGTAAGTCATGGTACTGTAAGTCACGGTACTGTAAGTCACGGTTCTGTAAGTCACGGTACTGTAAGTCACGGTTCTGTAAGTCACGGTTCTGTAAGTCACGGTACTGTAAGTCACGGTACTGTAAGTCACGGTACTGTAAGTCACGGTACTGTAAGTCACGGTACTGTAAGTCACAGTACTGTAAGTCACGGTACTGTAAGTCACAGTACTGTAAGTCACGGTACTGTAAGTCACAGTACTGTAAGTCACGGTACTGTAAGTCACAGTACTGTAAGTCACAGTACTGTAAGTCACAGTACTGTAAGTCACAGTACTGTAAGTCACAGTACTGTAAGTCACAGTACTGTAAGTCACGGTACTGTAAGTCACGGTACTGTAAGTCACAGTACTGTAAGTCACAGTACTGTAAGTCACAGTACTGTAAGTCACAGTACTGTAAGTCACGGTACTGTAAGTCATGGTACTGTAAGTCACGGTACTGTAAGTCACAGTACTGTAAGTCATGGTTCTGTAAGTCACGGTTCTGTAAGTCACAGTACTGTAAGTCACAGTACTGTAAGTCACGGTACTGTAAGTCATGGTACTGTAAGTCACGGTACTATAAGTCACAGTACTGTAAGTCACGGTACTGTAAGTCACAGTACTGTAAGTCATGGTTCTGTAAGTCACGGTTCTGTAAGTCACAGTACTGTAAGTCACGGTACTGTAAGTCACGGTACTGTAAGTCACGGTTCTGTAAGTCACGGTACTGTAAGTCACGGTACTGTAAGTCACAGTACTGTAAGTCACAGTACTGTAAGTCATGGTTCTGTAAGTCACGGTACTGTAAGTCATGGTACTGTAAGTCACAGTACTGTAAGTCACAGTACTGTAAGTCACGGTACTGTAAGTCACAGTACTGTAAGTCATGGTTCTGTAAGTCACGGTACTGTAAGTCACAGTACTGTAAGTCACAGTACTGTAAGTCACAGTACTGTAAGTCACGGTACTGTAAGTCACAGTACTGTAAGTCATGGTTCTGTAAGTCACGGTACTGTAAGTCACGGTACTGTAAGTCACAGTACTGTAAGTCACAGTACTGTAAGTCACGGTACTGTAAGTCACGGTACTGTAAGTCACGGTACTGTAAGTCACAGTACTGTAAGTCATGGTACTGTAAGTCACAGTACTGTAAGTCACGGTACTGTAAGTCACGGTACTGTAAGTCACGGTACTGTAAGTCACGGTACTGTAAGTCACAGTACTGTAAGTCACGGTACTGTAAGTCACAGTACTGTAAGTCACAGTACTGTAAGTCATGGTTCTGTAAGTCACGGTACTGTAAGTCACGGTACTGTAAGTCACAGTACTGTAAGTCACAGTACTGTAAGTCACGGTACTGTAAGTCACGGTACTGTAAGTCACAGTACTGTAAGTCACGGTACTGTAAGTCACGGTACTGTAAGTCACAGTACTGTAAGTCACGGTACTGTAAGTCACGGTACTGTAAGTCACGGTACTGTAAGTCACAGTACTGTAAGTCATGGTACTGTAAGTCACAGTACTGTAAGTCACGGTACTGTAAGTCACGGTACTGTAAGTCACAGTACTGTAAGTCACAGTACTGTAAGTCACGGTACTGTAAGTCACAGTACTGTAAGTCACAGTACTGTAAGTCACAGTACTGTAAGTCACGGTACTGTAAGTCACGGTACTGTAAGTCACGGTACTGTAAGTCACGGTACTGTAAGTCACAGTACTGTAAGTCACAGTACTGTAAGTCACAGTACTGTAAGTCATGGTACTGTAAGTCACAGTACTGTAAGTCACAGTACTGTAAGTCACGGTACTGTAAGTCACAGTACTGTAAGTCACAGTACTGTAAGTCATGGTACTGTAAGTCACAGTACTGTAAGTCACAGTACTGTAAGTCATGGTACTGTAAGTCACGGTACTGTAAGTCACAGTACTGTAAGTCATGGTACTGTAAGTCACGGTACTGTAAGTCACAGTACTGTAAGTCATGGTACTGTAAGTCACAGTACTGTAAGTCACAGTACTGTAAGTCATGGTACTGTAAGTCACAGTACTGTAAGTCATGGTTCTGTAAGTCACGGTACTGTAAGTCACGGTACTGTAAGTCACGGTACTGTAAGTCACGGTACTGTAAGTCATGGTACTGTAAGTCACGGTACTGTAAGTCACAGTACTGTAAGTCATGGTACTGTAAGTCATGGTACTGTAAGTCACAGTACTGTAAGTCACGGTACTGTAAGTCACGGTACTGTAAGTCACAGTACTGTAAGTCACAGTACTGTAAGTCACGGTACTGTAAGTCATGGTACTGTAAGTCACAGTACTGTAAGTCATGGTACTGTAAGTCATGGTACTGTAAGTCACAGTACTGTAAGTCACGGTACTGTAAGTCATGGTACTGTAAGTCACAGTACTGTAAGTCATGGTACTGTAAGTCATGGTACTGTAAGTCACAGTACTGTAAGTCACGGTACTGTAAGTCACGGTACTGTAAGTCACAGTACTGTAAGTCATGGTACTGTAAGTCACAGTACTGTAAGTCATGGTACTGTAAGTCACAGTACTGTAAGTCACGGTACTGTAAGTCACAGTACTGTAAGTCATGGTACTGTAAGTCACAGTACTGTAAGTCACAGTACTGTAAGTCATGGTACTGTAAGTCACAGTACTGTAAGTCACAGTACTGTAAGTCATGGTACTGTAAGTCACAGTACTGTAAGTCACGGTACTGTAAGTCATGGTACTGTAAGTCACGGTACTGTAAGTCACAGTACTGTAAGTCACGGTACTGTAAGTCACGGTACTGTAAGTCACGGTACTGTAAGTCACAGTACTGTAAGTCACAGTACTGTAAGTCACGGTACTGTAAGTCACGGTACTGTAAGTCACAGTACTGTAAGTCACGGTACTGTAAGTCACAGTACTGTAAGTCACGGTACTGTAAGTCACAGTACTGTAAGTCACGGTACTGTAAGTCACGGTACTGTAAGTCACGGTACTGTAAGTCATGGTACTGTAAGTCACGGTACTGTAAGTCACAGTACTGTAAGTCACGGTACTGTAAGTCACAGTACTGTAAGTCACAGTACTGTAAGTCACGGTACTGTAAGTCACGGTACTGTAAGTCACGGTACTGTAAGTCACAGTACTGTAAGTCACAGTACTGTAAGTCATGGTACTGTAAGTCACAGTACTGTAAGTCACAGTACTGTAAGTCACGGTACTGTAAGTCATGGTACTGTAAGTCACGGTACTGTAAGTCATGGTACTGTAAGTCATGGTACTGTAAGTCACAGTACTGTAAGTCACGGTACTGTAAGTCACAGTACTGTAAGTCATGGTACTGTAAGTCATGGTACTGTAAGTCACGGTACTGTAAGTCACGGTACTGTAAGTCACAGTACTGTAAGTCATGGTTCTGTAAGTCACAGTACTGTAAGTCATGGTTCTGTAAGTCACAGTACTGTAAGTCATGGTTCTGTAAGTCACAGTACTGTAAGTCATGGTTCTGTAAGTCATGGTTCTGTAAGTCACAGTACTGTAAGTCACAGTACTGTAAGTCACAGTACTGTAAGTCATGGTTCTGTAAGTCACAGTACTGTAAGTCATGGTTCTGTAAGTCACAGTACTGTAAGTCATGGTTCTGTAAGTCATGGTACTGTAAGTCACGGTACTGTAAGTCACGGTACTGTAAGTCACGGTACTGTAAGTCATGGTTCTGTAAGTCACAGTACTGTAAGTCACGGTACTGTAAGTCACGGTACTGTAAGTCATGGTTCTGTAAGTCATGGTTCTGTAAGTCATGGTTCTGTAAGTCACGGTACTGTAAGTCACAGTACTGTAAGTCACAGTACTGTAAGTCATGGTTCTGTAAGTCATGGTTCTGTAAGTCATGGTTCTGTAAGTCACAGTACTGTAAGTCACAGTACTGTAAGTCACGGTACTGTAAGTCACGGTACTGTAAGTCACGGTACTGTAGGTCACGGTATTGTAAGTCACGGTACTGTAAGTCACGGTACTGTAAGTCACGGTACTGTAAGTCACGGTACTGTAAGTCACAGTACTGTAAGTCACGGTACTGTAAGTCACGGTACTGTAAGACACGGTACTGTAAGTCACGGTACTGTAAGTCACGGTACTGTAAGTCACGGTACTGTAAGTCACGGTACTGTAAGTCACAGTACTGTAAGTCACGGTACTGTAAGTCATGGTACTGTAAGTCATGGTACTGTAAGTCACGGTACTATAAGTCACGGTACTGTAAGTCACGGTACTGTAAGTCACGGTACTATAAGTCACGGTACTGTAAGTCATGGTACTGTGAGTCACGGTACTGTAAGTCACGGTACTGTAAGTCACGGTACTGTAAGTCATGGTACTGTAAGTCACGGTACTGTAAGTCACGGTACTGTAAGTCACAGTACTGTAAGTCATGGTACTGTAAGTCACAGTACTGTAAGTCACGGTACTGTAAGTCACGGTACTGTAAGTCACGGTACTGTAAGTCATGGTACTGTAAGTCATGGTACTGTAAGTCACAGTACTGTAAGTCACAGTACTGTAAGTCATGGTACTGTAAGTCACAGTACTGTAAGTCACGGTACTGTAAGTCACGGTACTGTAAGTCACGGTACTGTAAGTCACGGTACTGTAAGTCACAGTACTGTAAGTCACGGTACTGTAAGTCACGGTACTGTAAGTCATGGTACTGTAAGTCACGGTACTGTAAGTCACGGTACTGTAAGTCACAGTACTGTAAGTCACAATACAATAAGCCACAATACAATAAGACACAATACAATAAGACACAATACAATAAGTCACAATACAATAAGCCACAATACAATAAGCCACAATACAATAAGACACAATACAATAAGTCACAATACAATAAGCCACAATACAATAAGCCACAATACAATAAGACACAATACAATAAGTCACAATACAATAGCCACAATACAATAAGACACAATACAATAAGACACAATACAATAAGTCACAATACAATAAGTCACAATACAATAAGTCACAATACAATAAGTCACAATACAATAAGTCACAATACAATAAGTCACAATACAATAAGTCACAATACAATAAGCCACAATACAATAAGACACAATACAATAAGTCACAATACAATAAGTCACAATACAATAAGACACAATACAATAAGCCACAATACAATAAGACACAATACAATAAGCCACAATACAATAAGACACAATACAATAAGTCACAATACAATAAGCCACAATACAATAAGCCACAATACAATAAGCCACAATACAATAAGCCACAATACAATAAGACACAATACAATAAGTCACAATACAATAAGTCACAATACAATAAGCCACAATACAATAAGACACAATACAATAAGCCACAATACAATAAGACACAATACAATAAGCCACAATACAATAAGACACAATACAATAAGTCACAATACAATAAGCCACAATACAATAAGCCACAATACAATAAGCACAATACAATAAGCCACAATACAATAAGACACAATACAATAAGCCACAATACAATAAGTCACAATACAATAAGCCACAATACAATAAGACACAATACAATAAGTCACAATACAATAAGCCACAATACAATAAGCCACAATACAATAAATCACAATACAGTAAGCCACAATACAATAAGACACAATACAATAAGACACAATACAATAAGTCACAATACAATAAGTCACAATACAATAAGCCACAATACAATAAGCCACAATACAATAAGTCACAATACAATAAGCCACAATACAATAAGCCACAATACAATAAGCCACAATACAATAAGCCACAATACAATAAGCCACAACACAATAAGCCACAATACAATAAGCCACAATACAATAAGCCACAATACAATAAGTCACAACACAATAAGCCACAATACAATAAGACACAATACAATAAGACACAATACAATAAGCCACAACACAATAAGCCACAACACAATAAGCCACAATACAATAAGCCCCAACACAATAAGCCACAATACAATAAGACACAATACAATAAGCCACAACACAATAAGCCACAACACAATAAGCCACAACACAATAAGCCACAATACAATAAGCCACAACACAATAAGCCACAATACAATAAGCCACAATACAATAAAGCACAGTAAAAATTTATCAAACAATCTCAGTTATAACTTCAAAAAAATCACAGATATGCAAAAATCTTGAAGCAAAAACGACAAACACAAAACAAACAATAAAACAAAGGCAAACGTCCAAGCAACTCCACGATAACTTATCAACAAATAATCAAGAATTTGCCCCGACAAGAACGAGCTCCTTAGATCTTAGATTTAGATCTAACATTCCATCTTAGAGCAATAGACAAACTTTCTCCCTCTTAACGTAAACACTTTAATATTTAAGTAGAGAAACTGGATCTACTTAAAGCAAACACATAAAAAAATACTTTAATACAATTATAAACAATTTTGGTTTTAATGTAAATATTATTTTTCAATGGTTATCTGAGCCTCAAGAACATTTATTTATAGAGTATTACACGGATGTCTTAAAGCTCCAGTAGGGGATAGTGTGATATAAAGCACCAGTAGGGTGTAGTGTGTCATAAAGCACCAGTAGGGTGTAGTGTGTCATAAAGCACCAGTAGGGTGTAGTGTGACATAAAGCACCAGTAGGGTGTAGTGTGTCATAAAGCACCAGTAGGGTGTAGTGTGACATAAAGCACCAGTAGGGTGTAGTGTGACATAAAGCACCAGTAGGGTGTAGTGTGATATAAAGCACCAGTAGGGGGTAGTGTGACATAAAGCACCAGTAGGGGTAGTGTGACATAAAGCACCAGTAGGGTGTAGTGTGACATAAAGCTCCAGTAGGGTGTAGTGTGACATAAAGCACCAGTAGGGTGTAGTGTGACATAAAGCACCAGTAGGGTGTAGTGTGATATAAAGCACCAGTAGGGTGTAGTGTGACATAAAGCACCAGTAGGGTGTAGTGTGACATAAAGCACCAGTAGAGGATAGTGTGACATAAAGCACCAGTAGGGTGTAGTGTGACATAAAGCACCAGTAGGGTGTAGTGTGATATAAAGCACCAGTAGGGTGTAGTGTGACATAAAGCACCAGTAGGGTGTAGTGTGACATAAAGCACCAGTAGAGGATAGTGTGACATAAAACACCAGTAGGGTGTAGTGTGACATAAAGCACCAGTAGGGTGTAGTGTGATATAAAGCACCAGTAGGGTGTAGTGTGACATAAAGCACCAGTAGGGTGTAGTGTGACATAAAGCACCAGTAGAGGATAGTGTGACATAAAGCACCAGTAGGGTGTAGTGTGACATAAAGCACCAGTAGGGTGTAGTGTGACATAAAGCACCAGTTGGGTGTAGTGTGACATAAAGCACCAGTAGGGTGTAGTGTGACATAAAGCACCAGTAGGGTGTAGTGTGACATAAAGCACCAGTAGGGTGTAGTGTGACATAAAGCACCAGTACGGGATAGTGTGACATAAAGCACCAGTACGGGATATTTTTATATCATATGGAACGGTATTTTCTTTTGATATCATGTTGAACGGTATAATCTTTTGATATCAAAAGTTATATTTTGGAGTTACAGAAGAATTAGGATAACAAGAGCACAATCTAGTGATATCAAGTATGGGCCAGCCATCACAGCCCAGGAAGTAAGGGGCGCTATGAAAAAGGGTAAAAGTACAGCACCTGGTGAAGATGGCGTCACCTACGTCATACTCAATGCACAGTGTGAAGTGTCTGGCAATCCACTACTCCACCTGTTTAACAAGTCATTCCTAAGTGGAGTGTTAACACGCAATAATTGTCCCCATACCGAAGCCCAATGACCCTGGTAACTACAGATCTATCAGTCTCGGGTCATGCACTTGCAAGATGCTTGAAAGGATCATCCTAAACCGACTGTTGCACAAAATAGGCAGGTTAGGGGAGGGGGTCAATGGATTTGTTAAAGGACGGAGCACAGCAAATTGTATAGTTAATTACTTGGCTAATGACACGGCTAGGTACTCTGTATTTGTGGACATCAAAGGAGCCTTCGACAAAGCACAGGGAATTGCGATCCTAGACGAGCTTGCATGCATGGGTGTCAAGGGAAGACTCATGAAATGGGTTGAAGACTACCTCACAGGAAGGAAAGCCAAGGTTTGCTTCAATGGAGCAGTCTCCAGAACAATGCATATGGAACTCGGGACCCCCCAAGGCGGAGTCTTAAGCCCTACACTATTCAATGTACTTATGAACGCCATTGCAAATATTGATTTTCCGGAAGGAACACAACAAGTGGGATATGCAGATGATGTCCTAATACAAGCTCCCACCTTGGGAAAAATTAAACAGTCCATTGAACTCCTTGGAAGGAAGTGTATTGAGCTCGGTTTCACTCTCTCCACAAACAAGACGAAGGCATACTCCCATCACAAGCGGAGAGCAAATGAAGAACTGCAAATTAATGGTGTAACACTTGAATGGGTTGACCACTATCGGTACCTTGGCGTCACTGTCGGCTCTAACAAGGGGAAGAAAGAGGAGCTCAATCAACTCATAGGAACATGCAAAAGTCGACTCAGGGCACTGAAAGCTATGACCTGGAATGGACATGGAGCCTCTATTGCCGTGCTTAAAATGATGTACACAGCCTATGTGCGCTCCGTCATAGACTATGCCGCACCAGTTCTGTGCACCTACTCCCAAAGCGATATGAAAAGGCTTGAAAGCATTCAAAATGAAGCCATGACAATCATTCTTGGAGTTCCAAGAACTGCCAAAACGTCTAATCTACGAGAGGAGTTGTCCCTCCCAGTGTTAAAAGCAGAATTATGGAACTGAATGCTAAGCTTGCAATTAGGATAGCCAGAGATCCCCATTACAATGATATTGCTAAGAAAAAACTGAGCTCTGTGCTACTTTCAGGGGGAAACAGGAGAAGCAAAAAAATGTCATCACAGATCAGTCTGCTACCTCGAAGAGCTTCACCTGCTTGAGCAAGCCCGTGAGCTCCTGCCTGTAGAGAGGTTACCTCCCTGGGAGGATGACTCGTGCAGGATTATCATCAATGAAATGGTAACGAAAAAGTCCAAAATGATACCACAAGAAATGAGGCACAAGTATCTCGAGGAAATTTATAAAGAAGCCGGAAATGAGTTATATCAAATCTACACTGACGGGTCATCTAACCCTGTCAATGGCAGGACTGGTGCATCATACACGGTAATTAGGAATAATGCCTTTCAACGTTGAAATGAAGGAAAGCGCGTATTGAGAACTATGCCTCTTCAACGCAAGCCGAGCTGACTGCCATTGTTATGGCGTTAAGATTCCTTGAACAGAACACTAATGATGCAGTGATTTGCACCGATTCAAAAGCAGCTCTACAAAGCCTAAGTAAAAATCTGGCAGAAAATTCTGCCATAGTCGCTGAAATCAAGAGAGCTGTGAGAGTACTTACCAATCAGGGAAGAGTCATCAAGTTTCTGTGGATCCCCTCCCATGTTGGGATATGTGGGAATGAACGAGCAGATGTGCTGGCTGCTGAAGGCGCTGAAGGAGACCATATTGAATACTTCATACCCAAGACTCTACTACAAATTAGAGGTATTGTCAGGCAACATCACCGTGACAAGGTAACTGAGGAAAGGAGGATAGAAGCACAAACCAGTGAATCTGTACGATGGTACAACATGGTTGCAGCTGGCAATCCCAATCATTATGGCCGAAGAGGAGGAGGACGAGGGAGAGAATCAGTAATAGCGAGAATCCGTCTTGGATACAAATATCCATGGAGATATGGAATGGAAACAACAGTTGAGCAGCGAAGTTGCAGAATCTGTGGTGAGAGTGACGGACACCGCCTTGACCACTATCTACGTGAATGTGAACACCTGAGAGACATTAGAAATATGTAGAATAATGAACCCCAGACGTAAGATTTCAAGTGTTGATAGATGTTAATCTTCTTGTTTGAGGAGCTGTTCACTTGAGACAGTTAAGCAAGTCCCAGCTGTGTCTGGGTACAAGTGACAGGATGAACAACCCAGCGGGTTTTCTTCCTATTGGGGAGTGTTGTACATGCTGCTATGGTGGTGTGTCCACTCACAGGATGAGTGGCGCTGCCCAATACTGTCACTATGGCGGTGTGTCCACTCACAGGATGAGTGGTGCTGCCCAATACTGTCACTATGGCGGTGTGTCCACTCACAGGATGAGTGCCGCTGCCCAATACTGTCACTATGGCGGTGTGTCCACTCACAGGATGAGTGACGCTGCCCAATACTGTCACTATGGCGGTGTGTCCACTCACAGGATGAGTGACGCTACCCAATACTGTCACTATGGCGGTGTGTCCACTCACAGGATGAGTGGCGCTGCCCAATACTGTCACTATGGCGGTGTGTCCACTCACAGGATGAGTGGCGCTGCCCAATACTGTCACTATGGCGGTGTGTCCACTCACAGGATGAGCGGCGCTGCCCAATACTGTCACTATGACGGTGTGTCCACTCACAGGATGAGTGGCGCTGCCCAATACTGTCACTATGGCGGTGTGTTCACTCACAGGATGAGTGGCGCTGCCCAATACTGTCACTATGACGGTGTGTCCACTCACAGGATGAGTGGCGCTGCCCAATACTGTCACTATGACGGTGTGTTCACTCACAGGATGAGTGGCGCTGCCCAATACTGTCACTATGACGGTGTGTCCACTCACAGGATGAGTGACGCTGCCGACTCATCCTGTGAATGAGCAGTTTGTCGCCCCTCGGGCAAAACAAAATAAAATTGTAGTTCCTCAATGATTCCTAACCTCCTCTTCCTCTCGTTTCTCTCACCTGACCTTTCTCCCTCACTCCCGTCTTTATCTCACATTCCTCACCTCCCTCACCTTTACCTCAGGTGTCTAGACTCGCTCCTCCTACCCTTTTTACCTCACCTGTCTACCCTCTCCCTCCCCCCCGTGTACTCGTACAGACGTAACGACGTTAAAACTAACTTTTACCGACGTCGACTACGGGCTCACCATAGCCCGTGCTACTTGGAACTTTTTGTTCTAAGTAGCACGTTGCTGGGGCGTGGATAATTGTTGCTGGGGCGTGGATAAGTGTTGCTGGGGCGTGGATAATTGTTACGGTGGCGTGGATAATTGTTGCTGGGGTGTGGATAAGTGTTGCTGGGGGCGTGGATAAGTGTTTCTGGGGCGTGGATAAGTGTTGCTGGGGCGTGGATAATTGTTGCTGGGGTGTGGATAAGTGTTGCTGGGGGCGTGGATAGTGTTTCTGGGGTGTGGATAAGTGTTGCTGGGGCGTGGATAAGTGTTGCTGGGGTGTGGATAAGTGTTGCTGGGGGCGTGGATAAGTGTTGCTGGGGTGTGGATAAGTGTGCTGGGGTGTGGATAATTGTTGCTGGG
>WNGS01080149.1:0-11528 GCA_020271785.1 Procambarus virginalis | reverse complement strand
CTCGTACGGACGATGGGTACGAACTGGTACTACCACCCATGCGCAGGTGAGGGGGAGGGGGGCGATATCTTGGGGGTTCTTGGTCTTTCCCACCACATCATAATAATAAGTACACCAGTCTGAATTAACTGGGAAAAAGCTGTAGCCTTGGGTTCTTCCAAAGGGGACGGGGAGGAGGCACTGGGCGTGTGACTCGGACCACGCAGGAACAAAATTCAAAAAAAGAGGTACAAAACCGTGAGCGTCGTAATACATCCCCATCTCTCACCAAAAAAATGGAGGGGAGAGAGAACGAACTGTGGTTTAAATGAAGTACTGGACGGTGCCGTATTACACTTCCAAAGCTACACTTTGAATCCACAAACACACTAGAATGTACAAACTTTTCTCTATCATGTTTTAGTAAATGTCCTGGTATCTTAGTAATCCTTTGCTGGTACACTCTAAGCTCCCGCTAGACTTTTTCCCCCTACTGCTGAGATAGCATACATATCAAGGTATATCACTATTAGGAATGGAATTTCATTGTACTAATACCGAATACTGTAAATATGCATATTTTTTTTCATAGGCCGTTGACGAATCACCCATAGTCTTGAAGTTTTTGTAGACACATACCCGTATAAAAGAGGTCAGCATGCATAGAATCGAGGAAAAAATATAAGATATGCTCAACCATATTATATTTAACAATAGGATGAGAATATGCAACAATGACTAAAGAATTGTAAGATAGATACTTACTATATTGACATTCCTGCAAGAGCAGATGAGGGATCATCGTCTGGATCAATATCTTGGCTCTGCTTTAGCTCGGGGAGCATGGGGGGGGGGGCGTGGGCGGGGAGTGTCGGTCTTTCTGATCTAAGGTAGGGGGGATACGGGGCGGGGGGTGGCTGCTGGGAGAAGATACCACCGGATCTGGCCTTCGTTTGTGTCACATGCGTCATGTGACTCTCTTAACTTTTCTGGGGGCTTGGTCTGAGCGCATCTTCGTCTCATACGTTGTGCCCTCTGTGGTGTGGGGTGGCTAGTATTTTGGCTTATGTATTGGTCCATTTCCGTATCAGTCTGTGAAGTTCTTCCTGTGGACAGTTGTTTGGGTAAATCCCTATCTCGTTGCGAGGGTAGGAGCAAACTCGTGGTGACTGTAGCTCTTCGTGGGAGCTGGCCCAAAAGAAGGAGGCCACGGGATGGTTGGTGAATGCTTGTGCCCACGCCTTGCAGAGCCAATACACCAGTAAAGAGGTGGCGCGTGTCAGGACTGTGGGGAGTAGGATTTTAGGGCCAGCACGAGGGTTCCCTAGAGTATCCCTGGAGTCCGAGAGCCATTTCTACGTATCACCAGTCTTACTCTTCGTAATCTGATATGGACCCTACTTCTGTCAGCCCTGCTTGTGAGCCCCCATCAGGGTTGGAGCCAGCCAAATTTTCATAACTGCAAAAGGACAGTAAATCATCAGTTAAAGCCTTCCTATCTTTTAAAGCTTCCAAGGCTTCGCAACTTTAATCCGATTTGAACAGGGGGTCACCTTGAGCACCACACTTAACACACACCATCAGTCACATGTAGCGCCAAAGTCGCGCCTACCTCTTTAACAGTGGAACATACCTTTCAACAAATTGTGATCGACTTACATGGGCGTTTTGTTCTTCAACATATCTCATGAAGTACCTCGCACATGTCTGGCCACCCAAGTTTGTTCACTGGATAGAACTTGGCCATCACATTCCAGTTTGACATCATGTACTGCTCTCCTGGGGATTAAAAATCATTTTTTCATTGTAACTCAACTTTAAGGCGCAACTAACAGGCTCCAATTCAAACTCTGTAGTTGCAAATAGAGAAAGAACTTAATAGACCACCCAATAAGTAAATGTTTTTGCTCGACTGGATAAACACAAACATTTATTTAGGGGCCAAAATCTCTACTTGTGAGGACGATTCTAAAACTGAGTACGATCACCAGACAATAAGTGCATAATATAGCAACTGGGAGGGATCAAACTTTGTGGCTCATACCAAAGACCTGACAAGGAATTTACACACAAAGAATAACATTCGAAAAGAGGTTGTCAACAACCTGATACTTATGTACAAAAAAGCAACAAGTTTACATCGGAGAGGGACGAAAAGCAACCTTTTCAATCATACGCGTGGGGCACTTCACCCAAGCCAACCCATATGACGTTCCTTTGAAAAATTGAAAGATCTACTTAAAATGGAAAGGACTACGCCCTACTCAAGGACAGTCGTCGTTCCTGTGGATTCAGGGTTTTTGGATTTTTCACACACAATCCCCTCCCCAACAATACACCCCCACACCCCAACCTTCCCACAATGGGAAACAAACACTCTCTGTAGGGCAGCTTTTGAAAAATCTTATTTCACAGAAAGATAGAGTGTATTCTCTACCTTTTTGCTAATCAAAGGACAATATAGGCGTATTAGATAATTTTTTAATAGCGGGAGGCCCTCAAGGTCGTTCATTGTCTTGCCTCCAAACTTTGGTGCTCTGAAACACGCTACCAGAAAATGCATCTCCCTAGCAAGGAATTACAAAATATATATTAATGTTTGTGGAATTGAGGCGACAGATAACTGGTAAAGTGTCCCTGTATGCGAGTTTTTCGGAGACGAGCAGAATTTCCTCAGAAAAAGAAATTATGTCTCGGAACGCGAGGGTTACTCGGGACACGAGTTTGTTGATACGCGTACAGGCCGACCTAGCGCGTGGTGGATCGGCGATCGTCGCCCCTCCGCCCCTCCGCCCTCAGTTTACCATTGTCTCGCGCCCCAGTGACTATCCCACATCTTCTTCACCTGGATTTCAGTGTTTTGTTGGATTTTTTGGTCATTTGACTATACAATTTGTTATTATATTCTCACCATGGGTCTCAAGAAAGCCATTGATAAGGTTCAACCTAAGAAAATAGCTGTGAGTAGAGGCAGTAGAGGATGTCCCTCCTTGATTAAGAAAATGTGTGAAGTATGGGAAGAACTGCAAAGTTTTGTTGAAAAACTCACCCAATAAAGCTGTAGCAGGCCGTTGCATTGACCTTTTAAATGATAATGTGATGTCTTACTACAGACAAGTGTAAAATGTAGGAAAAACAAGTGTCTTACAGAAATTCTTAGTAAGACAAGCAAGTCCTAGGGTATGCTGGCAAAATGTGCCAGTGTGTGCATACCAGTGAAGTCCTCACTGCCTGATGTGATAATGGAAGGGGACTCCCCCTTCCAAACAGTAACTCCTCTCCTCCTCCCCCCTCCTCACCATCTTCCATACGCCTACAGCATTCAAGAGCGAGGTAAGTAATAACTTGACATAGTTTTGTAGGTTTATTTAGATGAATTAGGTATAAAATTTAGTTTGATATGGGGTTTTTGGGGTAGTCAGGAACGGATTATTTCCCATTATTCTTATGGGAAATTAGCTTCAGAATACGAGTTTTCGGAATACGAGGCGTCTCCAGAACCAATTAAACTCTTAAACCGAGGTATGCCTGCCTATACTAATAATATATAAGACAGACCAATAGGAAACCAATTTATTGAAAATAAAGAGAATCACTCGGCCTATTAGGCAAATCAGGCCTTGCATAGCAGGCCAAAAAGTACGTCTGGCTACTAGGTACGACATATATACAGTATCATATAATATATATATATTAATATATATATATATAAATAAAATCTATATATATATAGATATACATATATATATATAATATGTATATCTATATATTTATATATATATATATATATATATTATATATATAGATATATATATATTATATATATATATATATATATATTCATGAGCTCAGTGCATATCATGTAATGACATCATGTGTGGTCATGTTGCAATACTTGTGTTGAGAATGTTGCTGATGGTAATGTTTATCTTGTGTGTTGTTGCCAGACACATATGATGTGGCGGTGACCACTGGCAGCCTGGTTGATAGCCATATGCCTGTTCAAGCCATCGATGAACTTATCCGGATTACCAAGCCAGGTGAGAAAACATAAATTGTATTCCCAACACACCCAATAGCCATTACAGAATACAGTTTTAGGAGTAGATAATAATCAGTGGTTGCAGTACCACAACACTGAGATATTGTTCCTAGTCTGTTATTGTTGATCACCTCTATGTGATCATAAGACGGATAAAGTTCACTGTCCATCTACATCGTTTCATTCATTTTATGTGAAATGATTGATAAATGTGGATAAATCTTTCATATGAGCCTACTTCCCATCAAGGCTCCTGAGTGGGCTACACCTCAGGGTCTCACTGAGTGGGACTACACATCAGGGCTCCCTGAGTGGGTTACACCTCAGGAGCTCACTGAGTGGGACTACACACCAGGGCTCACTGAGTGGGACTACACACCAGGGCTCACTGAGTGGGACTACACACCAGGGCTCCCTGAGTGGGTTACACCTCAGGGGCTCACTGAGTGGGTTACACCTCAGGGTCTCACTGAGTGGGACTACACATCCGGGCTCACTGAGTGGGTTACACCTCAGGGGCTCACTGAGTGGGACTACACACCAGGGCTCACTGAGTGGGACTACACACCAGGGCTCACTGAGTGGGACTACACACCAGGGCTCACTGAGTGGACTACACACCAGGGCTCACTGAGTGGGACTACACACCAGGGCTCACTGAGTGGGACTACACACCAGGGCTCATTGAGTGGGACTACACACCAGGGCTCATTGAGTGGGACTACACACCAGGGCTCACTGAGTGGGACTACACACCAGGGCTCACTGAGTGGGACTACACACCAGGGCTCACTGAGTGGGACTACACACCAGGGCTCACTGAGTGGGACTACACACCAGGGCTCACTGAGTGGGACTACACACCAGGGCTCACTGAGTGGGACTATACACCAGAGCTTTGTGAGTGGGACTAAACACCAAGACTCCCTAATGTTGCATATTGTTACGTGGACGTCTGTCACCTTATGTCAGACGTCTGCAGCAGCTGAAGGAGGCATTCGAGCAGAATTTTGTGTTAAGTTTCACTTACGAGATGGAGAATGATGGGAAGCTGCCCTTTCTAGATGTAATAGTCACGGAAAGGAACGAAGGCTTGCACACTGCAGTCTACACTAAGGAAACAAACATAGGAATGGGCCTCACTGCCAATAGAAACTGCCCAGAATGGTACAAAAGGAGTGTTGTCAACACTTATGTTGCCCGGGCTCTCAGTCACAGCTCAGGATGGAAGCAAGTCGATGAAGAACTGTGTAGGGTAAGGCAGGTCCTAGTCAACAATGGCTTCTTTAACGCTTATGTTGAAGACGTCATTAAAAGAAAAATGAAACGCCATGCAACCTCTGAAGAGTCAACTAGCACAACACTTGTACCCTCTATTAGACTGTTTTACAGGAACTTCTTTTCGACGGTTCACGAGATCGAGGAAAGGGTCCTAAAAGAAATTATTAATAGGATAGTTATCCGTACAGACAAAAGTCAGAAAATACAATTGACAATTTACTAAAAAAAAAACAAAAAAAAACGGCCACCCTACTCATGAAAAACTTCCAAAACAACAAACAGAACAACTTGAAGGAAACCAACGTCGTGAATGCCTTCCCATGCCCACTTGGATATTGTAAGCCCCAAAGATCTCAGTATATAGGCAAGACAACAACGTCTCCTTTTAGGCGATTAAGAATGCACAAACAACAGGGCTCCATCAAGGAACATATAATCTCTTCTAACAATCAGACCATCACCAGAGAATGTATGTATGTGTATATATATATATATTATATATATATATATATATATATATATATATATATATATATATATATACATATAATATTATTATTAAATATGACCGAAAAAGTAAGATTTATAATTCTAATACGAATTTTCTCAATATTTCTTATGTTTCTTTTTACTGTTGATGGTAATTGAAAAATCAGTTCTCAAATTCATTTTTATTTCTAGTCTGACGCGACATTTGAACGCATTTCGTAATAACTTATTACATTTTCAAAGACTTTTAGTTTACACACACACAACTATAACCTGCAAAACTAAGCAGATTTCTTACTACGCTATGGTCTAAACAGCTTTCATTTTATACCCGCATTTTGGGTGAGGTGATATGTTACAACAGTTTTGGATGAGGTGAACAAAAACTTTCAACACAAGACAGAACACGAAATACTGGGTATTAATTGGCACCCTTCTGGAGCCCGGATGGGCACATGTATAAGCAAGTAGATGGTCACCATGGGTTCTCCCCTAGGTGTCCTGTTTGCGAACTTCTACATGGGTACCATCGAACAAAGGTCTAAGTCGACATGAATTTGAAACCGGCCATATACTGCAGGTATGATGATGACATTTGTACCTATGTACCTGATGTCAGACATCTGCAGGAGCTGAGGAGGCATTTGAGCAGAATTCTGTGTTGCGTTTCACTTACGAGATGGAGAAGGATGGGAAGCTGCCCTTTCTAGATGTAACAGTCATGGAAAGGAGCGGAGGTTTCCACACTGCAGTCTACACTAAGGAAACAAACATAAGAATGTGCCTAAATGCCAACAGTGACTGCCAGACAGGTACAAGAGGAGTGTTTTAACGCTTATGTCGACCGTGCTCTCAGCCACAGCTCAGAATGGAAGCAAGTCGACGAAAAACTCTGTAGGGTAAGGCAGGTCCTAGTCAACAACGGCTTCTCCAATGGTTTCGTTGAAGACATCATAAGAAGGAAAGTGAAACGCCATGCAACCTCTGAAGAGACAACTAATACAACACCTATACCCCCTATTAGACTATTTTACAGGAACTTCTTCTTTTCCACAGCTCATAAAATGGAGGAAAGGGTCCTGAAAGATATTGTTATTAGAAATGTTATCCCTACAGACAAAAATCAGAAGATACAACTGACGATTTACTATAAAACCAAGAAAACTGCCAGCATACTCATGAGAAACTCTCCAGACTGGCAGAACGTCTCTAAAAGAGACCAACGGCGTCTATGCCTTCAAATGCCCTCTTGGGGACTGTAAGCCTCAAAAAACTCAGTATATAGGAGAGACAACAACATCTCTTTCCAGGCGTTTAACGATGCATAAGCAACAAGGCTCCATTAAGGAACATATAATCTCGTCCCGCAACCAAACCATCACTAGAGAAATCTTAGCAAACAACACAGAAATCATTGATAGATACAGCGACAGCAGGTGGCTTGACATCTGCGAGGCACTACACATCAAGAAGTCACACCAGCAATCAACAGCCGTTAAGCACAACTATATTCTACCCACTTCAAGACTCCGCTCCAACATAGAAGCATCAAGAAATATGGGCCATAGGCCGTCTGCAGTTACAGATCTATTCTTCCCTTTAGCTTATACCCATTGTTCCGTGTTCTGTGTTTGTTGAAAGTTTGTTTTCACCTCATCCAAAACTATTGTATTACATCACCTCACCCAAATGCAGGTATAAAGAGCCAATGTTGTTTCAGTTATAGTTGTGTGTGTGTAAACTAAAGTCTTTGAAAATGTAATAAGTTTTACGAAACCGCTCAAGTGTCGCGTCAGACTAGAAATAAAAATAAATTTTGGAGAATTGATTTTTCATTTACCATCAACAGTAAACAGAAATATAAGGAAGATCGAGAAAAATTGTGTTAGAATTATTAATCTTACTTTTTCGGTCATATTGATAATATACATATATATAGATATATATATATATATATATATATATATGATATATATATATATATATATATATTATATATATAATATATAACTGAAAACTCACACCCCAGAAGTGACTCAAACCCATGCTTCCAGGAGCAACGCAACTGGTATGTACAGGGACGCCTTAAACCACTTGACCATCACGACCGGACATAAGGAAGTGATAGCCGAGGCTATATGAACCGCTTCCCGCGCCGGCACTTGGATGGTAATCTTGGGCATAGCATTTTATCAAATCACCTCATTTTTTGGGGCAACACGTGAGGAACACAAATGCAAACAAGCCTGAATGGTCCCCAGGACTAGATACAACTGAAAACTCACACCCCAAAGTGATTCGAACCCATACTCCCAGGAGCAACGCAACTGGTATGTACAGGGACGCCTTAAACCACTTGACCATCACGACCGGACATAAGGAAGTGATAGCCGAGGCTATATGAACCACTTCCCCGCCGGCACTCGGATGGTAAACTTGGGCATAGCATTTTATCAAATCACCTCATTTTTGGGGCAACACGTGAGGAACACAAATGCAAACAAGCCTGAATGGTCCCCAGGACTAGATACAACTGAAAACTCACACCCCAGAAGTGACTCGAACCCATACTCCCAGGAGCAACGCAACTGGTATGTACAGGGACGCCTTAAACCACTTGACCATCGCGACCGGACATAAGGAAGTGATAGCCGAGGCTATATGAACCACTTCCCGCCGGCACTCGGATGGTAATCTTGGGCATAGCATTTTATCAAATCACCTCATTTTTGGGGCAACACGTGAGGAACACAAATGCAAACAATCCTGAATGGTCCCGGACTAGATACAACTGAAACTCAACCCCAGAAGTGACTCGAACCCATACTCCCAGGAGCAATGCCACTGGTATGTACAGGACGCCTTAAACCACTTGACCATCACAACCGGACATAAGGAAGTGATAGCCGAGGCTATATGAACCACTTCCTTATGTCCGGTCGTGATGGTCAAGTGGTTTAAGGCGTCCCTGACATACTGCAGTTGCTGCTCCTGGGAGTATGGGTTCGAGTCCTTCTGGGGTGTGAGTTTTCAGTTGTATCTAGTCCTGGGACCATTCGGCTTGTTTGCATTTGTGTTCCTCACGTGTTGCCCCCAAAATGAGGTGATTTGATAAAATGCTATGCCCAAGATTACCATCCGAGTGCCGGCGGGAAAGTGGTTCATATAGCCTCGGTTATCACTTCCTTATGTTCCGGTCGTGATGGTCAAGTGGTTTAAGGCGTCCCTGTACATACCAGTTGCGTTGCTCCTGGAGTATGGGTTCGAGTCACTTCTCGGGTGTGATTTTCAGTTGTATCTAGTCCTGGGGACCATTCAGGCTTGTTTGCATATATATATATATATATATATAATATATATATAATAATATATATTTTATTTATTTATTTATTTTGGTAGCAGGCTTTCCTGTAGACATATATTATTAATATGACCGAAAAAGTAAGATTAATAATTCTAACACGAATTTTCTCGATCTTCCTTATGTTTCTTCTTACTGTTGACGGTAAATGAAAAATCAATTCTGCAAAATTCATTTTTATTTCTAGTCTGACGCGACACTTGAGCGCGTTTCGTAAAACTTATTACATTTTCAAAGACTTTAGTTTATCCACACACAACTTATGATTGAACAGCATTGGCTCTTATACCTGCATTTGGGTGAGGTGATGTAATACAATAGTGGGGTGAAAAACAAACTTTCAACAAACACAGAACACGGAACAATGGTTATAGATTTGCAGAAGATGGTACAGATAGAACTGCAGAGGCCTATTGGCCCATATTTCTCGATGTTCCTATATTGGAGTGGAGTCTTGAAGTGGGTAGAATATAGTTGTGCGTTAATTGGCTGTTGTTTGCCGGTGTTGACTTCTTGATGTGTAGTGCCTCGCAGATGTCAAGCCGCCTGCTGTCGCTGTATCTATCAATGATTTCTGTGTTGTTTGCTAAGATTCTCTGGTGATGGTTTGGTTGTGGGAAGAGAATATATGTTCCTTAATGGAGCCCTGTTGCTTATGCATCGTTAAACGCCTGGAAAGAGATGTTGTTGTCTTGCCTATATACTGAGTTTTTTGAGGCTTACAGTCCCCAAGAGGGCATTTGAAGGCATTGACGACATTTGTCTCTTTTAGAGCGTTCTGCTCCGTGTCTGGAGAGTTTCTCATGAGTAGGCTGGCCGTTTTTTTGGTTTTATAGTAAATCGTTAGTTGTATCTTCTGATTTTTGTCTGTAGGGATAACCATTTCTATTAACCATATCTTTCAGGACCCTTTCCTCCGTTTTATGAGCTGTGGAGAAAAGTTCCTGTAAAATAGTCTAATAGGGGGTATAGGTGTTGTATTAGTTGTCTCTTCAGAGGTTGCATGGCGTTTCACTTTCCTTCTTACGATGTCTTCAATGAAACCATTGGAGAAGCCGTTGTTGACTAGGACCTGCCTTACCCTACAGAGTTCTTCGTCGACTTGCTTCCATTCTGAGCTGTGGCTGAGAGCACGGTCGACATAAGCGTTAACAACACTCCTCTTGTACCTGTCTGGGCAGTCATTGTTGGCATTTAGGCACATTCCTATGTTTGTTTCCTTAGTGTAGACTGCAGTGTGGAAACCTCCGCTCCTTTCCATGACTGTTACATCTAGAAAGGGCAGTTTCCCATCCTTCTCCATCTCGTAAGTGAAACGCAACACAGAATTCTGCTCAAACGCCTCTTTCAGCTCCTGCAGATGTCTGACATCAGGTACCTGTGTAAAAATCGTCAACGCAGTCACATCACTAGGTGAACCCGTCCTCCTAACACAGCGTCACATGACTAGGTGACCCGTCCTCCTACACACAGCGTCACCTGACCAGGTGACCCTTCTCCTAACACACAGCGTCACATGACTAGGTGACCCGTTCTCCTAACACAGCGTCACATGCCTAGGTGACCCGTCCTCCTACACAGCGTCGTCACATGACCAGGTGACCCGTCCTCCTAACACAGCGTCACATGACCCTAGGTGACCCGTCCTCCTAACACAGCGTCACATGACCGGTGACCCGTCCTCCTAACACAGCGTCACATGACTAGTGACCCGTTCTCCTAACACAGCGTCACATGACTAGGTGACCCGTCCTCCTAACACAGCGTCACATGACTAGGTGACCCGTCTCCTATCACAGCGTCACATGACTAGGTGACCCGTCCTCCTAACACAGCGTCACATGACTAGGTGACCCGTCCTCCTAACACAGCGTCACATGACTAGGTCACCTGTCCCTCCTACACAGCGTCACATGACTAGGTGACCCGTCCTCCTACACAGTGACCCGTCCCCAACACAGCGTCACATGACTAGGTGACCCGTCTCCCCTATCACACCGTCACATGACTAGGTGACCCGTCCCCCTAACACAGCGTCACATGACTAGGTGACCCGTCCTCCTAACACAGCGTCACATGACTAGGTGACCCGTCCCCCTAACACAGCGTCCACATGACTAGGTACGACGACCATCCTCCTAACACAGCGTCACATGACTAGGTGACCCGTCCTCCTAACACAGCGTCACATGACTAGGTGACCCGTCCTCCTAACACAGCGTCACATGACAGGTGACCCGTCCTCCTAACACAGCGTCACATGACTAGTGACCCGTCCTCCTAACACAGCGTCACATGACTAGGTGACCCGTCCTCCTAACACAGCGTCACATAACTAGGTGACCCGTCCTCCTAACACAGCGTCACATGACTAGG
>WNGS01080146.1:5810-24942 GCA_020271785.1 Procambarus virginalis | reverse complement strand
TACGTTTTGTAGTGGCTAACGTATATATCAAGACAGCCACACGCACCAGCAACTCCCTCCTCCCCCCACTCCAGCACCTGGTCGACGCGCCGAACCCTTCAACTGCCTAACTAGCGACTTGCGGCCATCCAGCTTTCTCATTGGCCGCCAACCAACACACCACTCCGGTTCCTCGCCAATCACAAGTCATCGCCAGTTATTGTTGGAGTCCCTTGCGTTTCTGCCAGCCAGAATATCGTGTGCTCTCATACTATGAACACCTAAGTGACTCACCTTGTGTGGTCAAATAGAGGTTTATAGATAGTGCATATATTCCAGCATTCATATTTTATTTACCTTGTATGTCAATTCTCCTCCCCCATTAACGTAATCTATTTTCATGTTTATTTATTTTTCCACTTGACATTTTTTACCATTAAGCCAAGATTTTGCATTTATTTCAATTTGTGTTTTTATTGTTATTAAAATACATTGTTTATTATTGTGTTTATGTTTCTTACCTTACCACAGATTACCAATCACGCAGTCATTCTTTTTTTCTTTTTTTTTTCTTTTCTTTTTTTAATATTTAATATGTGGCCCAGCACTGACACCTGCTAGTTGGAAGACTGCCGACCACCATTTCCAACTCGTTACCGTCACATATAAATGGGGGCCTGTCCACGGAGCTTCACTCAGGTATTGGTAATTGTGGTAAGCATACTTGGCTTTCATTTCCCTTGCTTCCATTATTACATTAATCATTTTTTATTTTATATGGTGCTGTGTATATTGTACATTACGGGAATAGCATATGGTGAGAGTGAGACAACTTTGGATTACGTGGTGACTGTAGGCCGCAGTCATACTCTTAATTGGTCGTCTCCCCCTTCCGTGTTATCCTCCGTGTTTAACATCTTTGTCCCCAGATATTTCTCACTTTTGACAGATTATCACATAGGTACCCTGGTACTGTGGTCTGTCTCCGGGTCAATAGCACCCAAGTCCTGCAATCCGACTCTAGGAGGAAAAAGAGGGCTTTAGATCCTCTAGCACGAACTATTATTGGCGAATTGGGACCTCGCCGATAGTTCTCGTCACCAGTTGACACTCGCACCCCTACTCGTCGGTCAGACTGATGGTATTTACCAAAAGGTAGGGAATTGGCGTTCTTTCTTTTGAGCACAAAGTTCGCTAATTCTGTAAATACCATATTCAATTTCAGTGGGTACCATTGCTTATGTTCTATAGTGACTTGGCAAGGTATGACTACATTTTTTGGACTACCTCATTTATTTTGAAGCCATTTAGTGTTTCACTTGTATTTTAAACTCAGTTTTCACTAATTAGTAGGATTTTCTTGCCTTTATCCTCCCATAGTGAGTACCAGGTACAAGATTTCCTGCGACCTTATTCATTTACCATCTTGAATTAACTTTAATTATTAATAATTCCCCACAGGATAGGTATCAGTTGCCACGTTTCCTGTTTCTGACATTCACCATATTCTCACTATATATTCGTGTCTCCTTTGTTTTGCTATATTTTCACCATGTTCCGCTTACAAGCTTTCAAGGCAAATCCAGAAGGTGAAATAGGGAACTTACGTCATGCAAGAAGGGTCGAATTGATAACTCTTGCACACGAGTATCAATTGGAAGTTCCCCTGGAGCCAACAAATATACCGTAAATAATCTAATTGTAGATCATCTTTTGGATGAAGGGAAGATAGATTCTGATACTCATGACCAATACACTATTTCAGATAAACATGACTTGACAGCAATCAAACTCAAGTTGGAACTTGCTAAGATCGAGCGAGAGCAACAAAAGGAAGCAGCTGCAATCAGAGAGCGAAGCTGCCAAGAGAACGTGAAGCTGCCCTCAGAAAGGAAGAACAAGAAAGAGAAATCCGCCTCAAGGAGCGTGAGGCAGCCCTGGCCAAGGAAGCAGCTGCCATCCGGAAGGAAGAAGTGAAAGGGAGGCCCTACTCCTCAAAGGAAGCAAGAACGTGAGTTGGCCTTATACAACAGCGACTCGAGATACAACGGGAACACGACAAACGACAGGCAGAAGCAGCTCTAAACTGTCGTGACCGAGAACTCACGAGGGACGCTGCACACCAAGCTCAACTCCAACAAGCGGCAGCTAGTCTTCCTCCCAGTTTCAATATCTCCCATGCAAGTAAGTTAATGCCCCCGTTCCTCGAAACGGAGGTTGATGTGTTCTTTACCACTTTTGAGACCCTTGCTGTTCAACTTAATTGGCCTGACGACCAATGGGCTACCCTTCTCAGAGTACATTTAACAGGTAGAGCAGCAGTCACACTCAGCACTTTGGCTTCGGAAAACGACTACACCACCCTGAAACAAGCTGTGTTGGACGCCTACCTTCTCTCCACCGAAAGCTATCGACGAAAGTTTCGTGACTACGTCAAGGCAAGTACCACCACCTTCTTAGAATTTGCTAACACCAAACGAAGATATTTCATGAAATGGCTGGAGGCAGCACATGTCTCTACTTTTTCAGAGCTTGTCAACCTCATACTGGTTGAAGAATTTTTGAGACGTGTACCTCCTCCTGTCCGCCTATACTTAGCAGACAAGGAAGAGACGGAGTTAGTGAAGTGTGCGAAGTCAGCTGACACTTACAGCCTCATCCACCGGCTGACTCCAGAACCTACCAGCAAGAAGTCTTGGTACAGTTACGAGAAAGCGAGCCCAGATCAAGGTACCTCTCAACTGTACTGCAGGTATTGTCGATTATATGGACACACCATTGACAAATGTGGTAAGTCCCAATCTAAAGGTAACATCGAACCCCTAAGTCTAAACCTACTCACCCTAAGTCCGGTAAGCCTGTAATGAATGTTGGTGTTCATGCTAATGATCTCTCTCTCTTTACCAAGCATCTATATCCAGGAACTATCTCTACCCACGGTTCAGATTCAGAGGGACGTTTCGGACTTAAGATCCTACGGGACACAGCGGCTCTACAATCGATCGTCTTGAAATCGGCTGTGCCCAACGTCGCCTACACAGGAGAGACTGTGTTCATCACTGACCTTACTGCTACAACTCCTTATCCACTTGCCCGAGTTTACCTGGATTGTCCCTTCGTGACCGGTGAAGTCCAAGTCGCCGTCAGGGAAAAGCCTTTTCCCATGCCTGGAGTGCAACTTCTCCTGGGCAACGACTTGGCAGAAGACCAACAACCAAACAACCTGATCGTCAAGGACATATCCGAGGTAAGCAACTCTGTGGTGGATAACCCGATTTTTGAACATTTTCCAGTAAAGGTTCAAGAGAGTGATGAAGGTTCTCCTCCTGTTATGGTGACCACCCGTGCTCAAGCTGCACGTCCACAGCCAGCCGACTCTACTGCTACCGCTGTCCCTCAGGACCCTTCGAAACTACCCCCTAACCTGACCGCGGTGGAGTTCCGTAAGTTACAGAGAGATGATCTTACATTGACACCATTATTCTTTCAGGCTGAAACCCAATCCGACAGTGTTCCTGGGTTCTTTATGGAGAACGAAATACTCTATCGCAGGTATAGACCCAGTAAACTGAAGGACGAGGACGATTGGGCAGACGTTGAACAACTAGTGATTCCTACCAGCCTGCGGCCCACGATTCTACACCTGGCCCACGGCGCTTTGTCACACTATGGGTTCAACAAGACTTACCATGGAATTCGACAAGACTACTACTGGCCAGGTATGGTAAACGACGTCAAAACTCATGTCAAATTATGCCACGTGTGTCAGTTAGCCGGGAAACCGAACGTTTCCATTCCCAGAGCACCACTGATACCCATCCAGGTGCCTGAGGAACCGTTCCACAAGCTCATTATCGACTGCGTTGGTCCTTTGCCTCGGACCAGTGCAGACAATGCATATATCTTAACCATCCTGTGTCCTACCACCAGATTTCCGATAGCAGTTCCAGTGAAAAATATTACAGCTGCTACAGTGGTGAAGAATCTACTGAAAATCTTCACCCAGTATGGATTTCCGAGGGAGATTCAGAGCGACTGTGGCACCAACTTCACCAGTGATCTCTTCAAACGGACTCTGGAGGAGTTCAACATCAAACAGGTACTGTCCAGCCCCTATCATCCTGCTTCACAGGGTTCTCTCGAGCGTAGTCATCAAACCATCAAGGCACTCTTAAAAAAGTTCTGTAATGAGACCTCAAAGGATTGGGATAGGCAAATTGATCTCATCATGTGTATTTTCAGAAGTCTTCCCAACGAGTCACTAAGAGTATCTCCTTATGAGATGCTCTACGGACGTAAGTGCCGTACACCTCTCAAGGCTTTCAAGGATTCTCTACGTGATGACACCTTCAGTGAGCATCAGAATGTGCCCCAGTATCTTCAAAATCTCCGACACATTCTAGAGAGGGTCCATTCCTTTGCCAGCAACAACCTACAGAAAGCCCAGGAGAGGATGAAGACTCGTTACGACCAGCACTGTAAAGTAAGGAAGTTTACACCAGGAGACTTAGTGCTTGCCTATTTCCCTATCCCAGGTTCTCCTTTACAGAACAGGTTCTCAGGACCCCACCGTGTTATGGAGTGCCGGAACAATTTCAACTACGTTCTCGAGACCCCCGATAGGCGGCGGAAGACCCAGCTGTGCCACATCAATTTACTCAAGCCCTACCATGGGGGTCCTCCCACTGTGTTAACCAATTTCACCTCATTTACAGGTCCATACAGCCACAGTGAGACCTTCCCTGCTTCTCCTTCCGAGAGCACTGACACTGAGACAGCGCTCTCTAACTCAGAAATCCTTACTAACCTTCAACATCATTTTCAGGACGATAATAGTGCTCCACTAATCAAACTCAAATTCCTCCTCTGTTCTAATCCCATTCTCGCCTCACCAGATATCAAGAAGCCTTTCATCCTCCATGTCGACGCCAGTGGTACCGGCATCGGAAGTGTCTTAATGCAGCAGCGAGGTGAGGAGGTTCTACCTGTCAGCTACTACAGTTGCAAGTTGAAGCCTCATCAGAAGAACTACAGGACTATAGAGAAGGAACTCCTGTCCATCGTCCTGAGCTTACAACACTTTGCACCATATCTGCACGGTGCTAGGTCCACTACCATCTATTCGGACCACAACCCTCTGAGATTCTTACATCAAGCCCAATTTAACACTTTCGCGTTCCACAGACGACACTCGCGTCACACATTTTTCTACTGAATAGGTTCCAACGACGCCATCTGCGTCACTTAATATAAATATTTGTAAAAAAAAAAATTACTATCCGATTTTCATTTTTTTTTTTTGAAATGAGCGCCATTGTTTTCCCACAATCCTCCATAGGCCGCATGGCATTATGGGTCACGCCATGCGGTCGGCCTAGTGCTTTGTTTACAGCAGTCGCGACCGGATCTACACGCTCTCGCGTCCAGTACCTGTGCACCTCTCTTGCCCGTTTACGAGTCTTTATTCGTTCCCGTGTCTTTGAAACCCTTTATTACTTGAAAACATGGATCGTGGTAAAGGACAGAGCACTTCTACGCCCAAGAAAGATCCCAAAACGACCAAAGAAGATAAGTTGACGGCACTTTACGAAGCGTACAAGAATGTGAGGCTCACCCCCAGTAAATATCCTGCTTTATTGGATCATTTGTCAGATGTTGAGGCAGATGTTGAAGGGGACGAACGTCAGAGTGATTTCAGTAGTGATAGTGAGGACACAGTGACGTCGGAAGAGTTCGATTACTCTTCGACTTTTGAGAGTAGCGAGGAGAGTGAGGAGGAGGAGGCGGATCATGGCCGGCCCAAGCCACCCATAAGGAGGCGTGCAGGACGTCTTCAGCAGCCGAATCCCGATGATGCCTGGTGTACTGACAATACACCACCAATTGTAGACAGTTTCACTGCCACACCAGGCCTAACTGTCCCTGTTCCGATCACTGCCCTGCAATTTATACAATTATTTTTGACACGTGCCCTCATCCAATTTCTCACAGTGGAAACCAACCTGTATGCCGCCCAGTTTATTCGGAATGCTTCAAGGCGCACCACGAGGTTATGGAAAGAAGTATCAGTGAAGGAAATGGCCAGGTTTTTGGGTTTGTCAATGTTGATGGGTATTGCACGACTCCCGACAATGAGAATGTACTGGCAAACTACGCGGTTGTGGCATATGAGGACCTTCAATATTTTCATGACTGCAAAACGATACCAACATATTGGCACGTTTTTCCATACTTATAACCAGCTTGCAGTTCCTCCAAACAACAAGAACCGCGTGATAAAACTAAGCACCATCATTACCTACTTGACCAAGAAATTTGTCACATACTATGTTCCCAATAAAGAACTCAGTTTGGATGAAGGTACAATGTCGTGGCGCGGTCGTTTATCCTTCAAGGTTTACAACCCCAATAAACCTGATAAGTATGGGGTAAAGTTGTACATGCTTGCTGAGGCAGGGACTGGATATATTATTGATTTTGAAGTGTATAGTGGAGTTGGCAAGACAACAGTGGAGACAGTGATGGGCCTTATGCAACCCTTATTGAACAAGGGCTATCATCTATACATGGACAATTATTATAACTCTGTCAATCTAACTGAAGTGCTAAGGGAAAATGGTGTGTACACTTGTGGAACACTGAGGTTGCAGCGTGGCGCCCCAAAAGATCTGCAACAAATTGCAAAAAGGAAATTCGCTGTTGATCAAACTATTTTCAGGCGCAAGGACAACACTTTCGTTATCCTATGGAAAGACAAAAGAGTGGTGTCATTGATCACAAACTGTCATAATGCAGACACACAAGAGGTACAAAGAAGGAGGAGAGTGAAGAAACGTGACGGAACATCAACAGTTGAGATTATAACAGTCAACAAACCCACAGCCATTTGCGACTACAACACCAACATGAAAGGTGTTGATCACTTCGACCAAATGATCAAATATTACAGGTTCACCAGGAAATCACATAAGTGGACTAAGAAGATCACATTCTATTTCCTTCAAATGGCTCTACACAATGCCTATGTGTTGTACAAGATGTACACAACTGATACCAAAAAATTGACCCTACTCCAGTTTCATGAGGTGGCAATATGGGCCCTGTTGAGGTGGGACCTGGATGAGTGGCCTGACACTGAAAGCCCTATCCCACATGCTGCTGACTATCAAGATCCTGCAGCCGATTTGGCAACACCTGGCCCATCTGGAGTGCGCCGTCCTATATTTCCTACTCCTGCACGCCCAGCACAAGAGTCATCCTCATCAGACAGTGAAACTGAAACGCCTGCACCTGAACCTGAACCTGAACCTATTCCTCCACCTGTGAAGAATCCCCGTATTGTTGATTCAGAGGATAGGCTAAACAAGAGGTTGAGCCACGCTATAGTGACAATTGCTAAACGGAAACGCTGTCGTGTTTGCATGAAGTCAGGAATTAGGAAAGACTCTAAGTATCAGTGCAAGACATGTGGAGTTGCACTATGTCCCTCACCATGCTACACAAAATACCATCGCAAGAGGGTATTTTGGAAAGCAAAGAAATAGCGCCTCTGCAACCATCCACTCCACCTAACGTAACATCTGTTGAGCAACTTCAGGGACATTTTCCTGAAGCAGGTGGAGTGGATAACCAAATGCTCAACTTATTGACCTTCCATCATCACATCGTGGGTAAGTACACACACTTTGTATTCATCATTGTGAAGTTATTACTTTATTACTATTACTATACTTTGCTGTGGGTACTTCTATATATCTTCCGGTTCTTAGTGTTCAGATTGGTATGTCTACATAGTGCATCTTATTGCGAGTATTTTGATACCAAAATGGACAATGTAGCACAAAAACTTCCATTGGAAATATATTTTTGTTTGGCGGGTGTATTGGGTGTAGCGGGTGTGGAAATGGGTGAATGGGCGGGTGAGGCATCGATGTGTTTGGGGGTGTTTGGGGGTGAGGCGCGCCCATGTGACTAACTTTTATGGATATGTCTGTGTAGGCAATTTTATTGCGATGACAGTGATACCAAACAAAACCATATGCAGCAAGTTTGGACTTGATAAACACAATCAGAGTAGAAACATATGGGGAGAGTTTAGCAGAGTTTAGCGTTAGCGCCAAACAAAGGACGCAGTTCTTTGGTTGGTGGTGGCGTAATGATAGCTTTGGTGAAATGTTATGCATATGCTCTTATAGAACATTTCATTAGCTACACAGTGATACAAAAATAAAACACGTACATCTAAAATGAGGGTCACAAACATGTGCAGAGTATAAACATTTCAGTTGTGGTTGTAGCCGGGCGCGCTGGAGCGTGTAACCCTCGGCCAACTTCCCACATTCCTACGTGCTGGGCGACACCATTATTTACGATTTCTATTCATATGTCCGTGTAGGGAATTTTATTGCGGTCACAATGATACCAAAAAAAACCACGAATAAACATTAGGGGGTTGGCAAACATAAAAACATCGTAAACATTCATGCCCGGTTTGACGCTCACGGCTAACGCACGCCGCATTTTCTTATTCTGTGTGGCTCTCATGTTGAATTTGGTGACAATTTATGTATATATTACTGTAGAGCATTCTCTCGCGAACACAATGATACCAAATTTAAATACATACCGCGAAAATTAAGCTCGCCACCCTGAAAAGATTATAAACTTTTTTTTGCTGACGCGCCGTAGGCCCACCCGTCGGGATCACTTAGGGGATATTTGGGGCCTATTCACCGGGAACGTGAAAGTGTTAATAACCAACGTCTGCTGCGATGGGCTTTATATCTTCAAGGCTTCAATTTAAAGATCTGCTACATCAAGGGGCCTGATAACATCATCGCTGACGCCCTCTCCAGAGTGCATGAGGTAGAGGCAGCTCCACCTCCCACTCTACATCCAGTGAACATGACTCACCCGAAACAGCAGGCTTCGGGGAAGAGTTGTGACGATAATCTCTTATCAGAGATTTAGCCTGCTATTTTCGTATTTCATCACGTCCTCAACAATATACAAGATACGTTTTGTAGTGGCTAAACGTATATATCAAGACAGCCACACGCACCAGCAACTCCCTCCTCCCCCCACTCCAGCACCTGGTCGACGCGCCGAACCCTTCAACTGCCTAACTAGCGACTTGCGGCCATCCAGCTTTCTCATTGGCCGCCAACCAACACGCCACTCCCGTTCCTCGCCAATCACAAGTCATCGCCAGTTATTGTTGGAGTCCCTTGCGTTTCTGCCAGCCAGAATATCGTGTGCTCTCATACTATGAACACCTAAGTGACTCACCTTGTGTGGTCAAATAGAGGTTTATAGATAGTGCATATATTCCAGCATTCATATTTTATTTACCTTTGTATGTCAATTCTCCTCCCCATTAACGTAATCTATTTTCATGTTTATTTATTTTTCCACTTGACATTTTTTACCATTAAGCCAAGATTTTGCATTTATTTCAATTTGTGTTTTTTATTGTTATTAAAATACATTGTTTATATTGTGTTTTATGTTTCTTATCTTACCACAGATTACCAACCACGCAGTCATTCTTTTTTTTTCTTTTTTTTAATATTTAATATGTGGCCCAGCACTGACACCTGCTAGTTGGAAGACTGCCAACCACCATTTCCAACTCGTTACCGTCACAATATATATATATATTGTCGGGGTTTCACGGTGTTCTCGTTAGAGAAGGGTTAAAGCAACAGTAGACTGGATATCCTTTCCAGGTGGTTGCTCCAACAATAACCCTTACTCACCGTCGTTCGGCGGGTCTTCCCTCAATCCTCTAGGCTCCACTGCTGGCCTCGGAGAGTACCCCAGTCGGTCTCACAACCGGCCTTTAGATTGTAAGATGAGTGGGAGCACAGATCGTTCCCTCAATCTGTGGCCCTCCCGACACCGAACTCTTACACAGCCTTCAAGGTCGCCAACTGGTTTTTTTTTGGTGTCCAGTAACACTGCAGTGGTCAGGTGTAATTGTGGCAAGAGCAAAATCCAGTAATATAGTATCAGGCAGGTCACTCTACTTTACATCATAACACGGTCACAAGATAAATGGAGGGGATGATATCAAACACCAAAGAGTTTTGGTATTTTACTTAAAAGACAACGAGAAATATATATGCATCAATGTATCAGGATAATATATGACAATTGCTCCATTCATAGCATAATATTCTAGAGCGCACCATATGGTAACATCGGCACGTGTCACCTGTCAGACTCAGCTGACCGGGACCCTCGCGATCGTGGGAACAGACTAGTACTTGTTTTCTAATTGTCACGATCCCCGTTTATTTAACTTTTTCCAAAACACTATTCAACGTTCACATGGCTTACTTATGATTTCACTGGCCTCACGATCAACATCTTATTCACAATACTCTCACAGTGACTTTTCACTGTACCAAAAGATTACTCTATTCTTAATAATATTTACTGTGAATGCACTCACTTGATCACTGAACTTTTCTTTATATTTATACTTCCTCTCACAGAGATATCACTGGCAATCACTTCACGTATATGATATTATTCAGCACACAATCATGTCATATATAAATCAGTAATCAAACTTCAGGCATATATATATCAATAGATCATAGAGATCAATCACAGGCATTTATATCGATAGATTATGGAGATCAACACACAGGCATTTATATCAATAGATTATAGAGATCAATCCACAGGCATTTATATCAATAGATTATAGAGATCAACACAGGCATTTATATCAATAGATTATAGAGATCAATCCACAGGCATTTATATCAATAGATTATAGAGATCAATCCACAGGCATTTATATCAATAGATTATAGAGATCAACACACCAATATCTGGTTTACTACCAATATATATATAATAATAATCACAGATCAATAATAATAGTCACAGTAAATTCTCTGATGAATCTTGGTGCTTGCACACACCCACACATAGATATATATGTAAACTGATACTGTGAGCGCTCTGGGCAGCCTCACCACATACTGTGCTCTCTGTGACTTAAACTCAAGTGAGACTTGCTCACGACATATAAAATATCCTGACAAGAATATATATAGCTAACTAAAGGGGAAATGGGAGGGTAACTGTAAACACCTACTTCACCTATCCTAGGATGACAGTTGGGTTGTAGCTCCTGGTCCAGGCTCTCGCCTCGTTCATCCAGAAACACAAGCCCCACGCCTTAGGATGTCGCGTCTCGCCGCTTCTGTACACAGCAGGTCCGTGCTCCTTCCTCTACAGTACGTCGCAGGGTTGAAGTCGGTCTCCTGGCCGTCAACTTTCCTCCCAACTACGGCAGCCAGCCTACGTCTCGGCGGTCGTCGTACGTTTCCCAATTAGTCCTTGTCACTGTACTCCCAGAGGAACTGCCTCTCACCACTACGAAGTCACTGTGAAGTTATCAGCCGTCCCGGACGACACACGCACAGCACCCGACTTCAGAGCACTTGAAGCTCACAACACTGTCAATTCCCTCGTCGTCTAGATATATCGCTAGGTATTTGGGAAGACTTCTCGACGTGCTTGCATCCAACTGTTGACTCGTAGGGTTCCACGAAGGTGGGGTTACTGTCAAACTTGACAGGATCGTCGATCACACGTTCAACCTGGTTGACAAGGCTGTCAACCCGGTTCACTCACGGTGGGTGGCCCGGCCACTAAGCTGTCTCTTATACTGGTGAACTGCCAACGACGACACACGTCGATGCCCGGCCCACTTCTTGCAACGCACCTGTCCCTGAGCACTTGTTGCTCAATATTCTGTCAATTCCTTATCTGAGCCACTTCTGGGTTGCAGGAAGACCTCACAGAGTGCGTGCCAACAACTGGAGACGCTTAAATCCACCGGAGTTCGGTAAATCCGTCACTCTGACAGGATGACCGATCGCGCGTCCTACCTCTCGGACGTGTCGTGAAAGACTGATGTCGCCTGGCGCCAACACGGCGGACCCCCATGCCTATGTGACGTCACTTTTCCCAAAGTTGGTTTTCATTGGCTCCCAGTGCCATGTCGCTGACGGTGACCAATCTGGCGCCACTGACGTCACACAGTTTTGGCGGGAGAACAGACTTGCCAGCGCCATATTGGCTCCCTAAAGGGCCTATCCCACAGGCCAAAATGTTACATTTTCGCAAATTTCTCGGCTCTTCGAGAATACTGTTCTCTCCCACATATGTTCAATTGTTGCCTGCAATGTAGAGAACGCTCGGGAATAGTGGACATGACTCTTACAGCAGGCGTGGGAGAATTAGAAGGGGGGGAACACCGTCACATACCCCTCCCCTTAAAATAAGAGTCATGTCTGGTTAGTGCATGCGGGACAACGCATCTGCGACTACGCTGTCCTTTCCACTAAAAATCTTGGCTTCCAGCCAGTATTGCAGCCGCCAATGTGTGACACTCCTCATGTGTCTGCAGACCGTCTTCAAGGTCATCCTGGGCGTCCACTGCTTACCTATTGCGGACCGAGGGTTCCACACCTCACGTCCGTTCACCAGCTGGAACTGTGAGAAGTTTAACGGTTCTGCCACTGCTTTGCAAATGGCCAACAAAACAGGGCCCGCTGTCTCTTCCCACTCGTCTTCCTGCTCTACGCAGAACATTCTCAGAGCTGTCTCTGAGGTGGAGTGGAGTCTTCCGACCGCCCCCTTCGACTGCGATCGGTAGGGCGACGACCGAATCTGCATCACTCCCCAATTTATCACTGTTCGTCTGACACACTCAGACCGGAATATATTTCCACTGTCAGCCTGATTTTCCCTGGGCCTCCTCACCCAAGAGAAAAGATGTTGTAGTTGCCCAGCCACTTCTCTCGACGTTGAACGTCGCATCGTGGTCATCCCTAGGTGACCCGCAGAGTCAACAGCGTGCAACGGACTCAACACTGCCGCTCTGCACTTGGCTGGCAACGCTACTTGATCTCTCGTACCTGGAGAGGCTTTTCCGACCTCCATCCTTACAGGTTTACACTGTCTTATTAATATGCCTTTATGCCTGTTAAAGTGAGTAGCTTTCTCGGGACCAATACGTCCTCCTTTGGCCTTACCAATCAACTCGGGGAATTCTGCCTGCTGCATCTCCTCGAGACGAGTGCGGTCCATCCCAGGAGAACCGGTGAGGGTCACCTGTACCTCACCATCTGGGCTGCCTTCGCCCTCCACTCGCTCTCCTGGTTCCATGACGAGGTGATCATTTCCCAGGCCGGCGGACGTCTCCTCGTCGGCCTTATCAGATCCACGTCCTCCTTGTCCTTCGCACTGCCTCGGAGTTACAGCACAGACAGGGAACGCCTCCATGGCGATTCCTTTCTCGTCCCCACAGGCGTCGAACACTCCGCCTTTCTTCTCTAGTGCTCCAAGCACTCCTCGTCCTTCACGAGGTTCGGTAGGACACGTCCTCCACACGCGTCATTTCCCAAAATGACCTGTGCCTCCCTCGTGGGCATCGTCGCACAGACCCCCACTACTAGGGTTTGGCATCCATAAACCGAACTCAGGGTTACCAGGTGTAGGGGCATCTGCACTGGGCCTCCCACAGTGGTCACACTCGCCATTCCCACACTGGTATCCCCGTAGTTCTCAGGGAACAGGGCCTCGCTCACTAGGGTAAAGTCTGCCCCAGTGTCTCTCAACATCTTCACTGGGATGGGGTCTGCGTCCCCCATCCTTACGGTTCCTTCACACACAAACGGGTGAATCCTCTTCTCCCCATTAAGTACGGGTCCATCCCGCACCCAATCAGCCATCTGGTCCTCTGTCTTCACGAAGGCTACATTCCCCCGGTGTCTAGGACGTCTACATTCGCGAGCGACGTGTCCGGGTATTCCGCAATTGAAGCAGCGAACTTTCCTCGTTGGTGACCATCCACCGCCGCTCGCCCTTGCCACATTTCCTGAGGCCGACGTCCCGAAGGTCTTTCTCGCACCATCTGTCGACCCCTTCGTCACAGCCACAGCTCCCGAGCTCTCCGTCGGGGACTTCTTCGACGGTTCCACAGCACTCTTCTGTCCCCTACTATCTCCACTCGAGGGGTAGGACTTGGGAGAACTCGGTCCTGTCCTCCATCCGTCCGACCTTCTATTACTTCGCCCATAGCTAGAGAATACGGGCGGTCGGTGCTGTCCCTCTCGACGTGGACGTAACGCTTCTTCTAGCATGTCTGCTCGATCGGCCGCGGCTCTCAGGTCCTTGATGTCCGCCTCCTTTACTCTCACCCTAATCTCAGGAGAGAGCACGGACATAAACTTTTCCATGACCATCAGCCCCTTGATGTCTTCAGCCGATCTTGCTCCTTCCGACTCCAGCCATTTCACGAATTTCCTTTCCATGTCCCTCGCCGTCTCCGCATACGATTTTCCTGGCGATCGGGTACATTCTCTAAACCTTTTCCTATAGCACTCCGGCGTCAGCTTGAACGAATGGAGCACGGCCCGTTTTACTGCATCATAGTTGGTACACTCCTGGAGGTCGAGCATGTTATAAGCTTCACGAGCTTCACCAGTGAGCCTTCCTTGAACTAGCTCCGCCCACTCTGCCCTCGGCCACTTCTTCAACGTAGCGACCCTCTCGAAATGCTCGAAGAAGCCCTCAGCCTCATTAGGCACGAAGACGGGCAAATCCCTCTCTCTCACTCGGCGGTCTTCCTGCTGTTGTGGTGGGGCAGTTGGAACTAGTCCTAGCTCAGCTCGCTTCAGCTCAATCTCCTTGTTCGCTTCAACCTCCTGCAGCTTCGTCCTAGCTTCTATTTCGCGCCCCTCTCGTTGCAGCTGTGCCTCTCGTTCTTCCCTGCGCAGCTGTGCTTGTGCCTCTCGTTCTTCTCGTTGCTGCTGTGCCTCTCGTTCTTCTCGTTGCTGCTGTGCCTCTCGTTCTTCTCGTTGCTGCTGTGCCTCCCTCTCTGCTTCCTCGCGCCTCAGCTGTGCTTCTCTTTCTTCTCGGCGCAGCTGTGCTTCTCTCTCTGCTTCCTCGCGCCTCAGCTGTGCTTCTCTTTCTTCTCTGCGCAGCTGTGCTTCCTTTCTGCTTCCTCACGCTTCAGCTGTGCTTCTATCTGCATCTTCATTATTTCTAGCTTGATACTGCGCCTGCTGCCACTGGATCCCCGGCTGCTGCCACCGGTACTCAGGTTCTCTCCTCCACTGGCAGGTGTCTGTGGCCGCTCCTCTCCTAAGGCTTCATCACGTGCCTTGAGCTGTGCCATGATCTCAAGTCTTCTCTCTCCCACTTTGGAAGCTCTCAACTTGATCCCAAAGTGGTCGGCGATCGTCTGCAGCTGTGCCTTGGTGCACTCCTCCAGTACTTGCTCGTCTCTCGTGTCTATAAACCTGGCTACTTTATCACCCTCCATCTTGTGACAATGAGTGAAAACCTAGGCCTGATATTTAATACCACAATTACCACCTTGATCTTGCTCTTATCCTGGCAAGGTCGCCAATGTCGGGGTTTCACGGTGTTCTCGTTAGAGAAGGGTTAAAGCAACAGTAGACTGGATCTCCTTTCCAGGTGGTTGCTCCAACAATAACCCTTACTCACCGTCGTTCGGCGGGTCTTCCCTCAATCCTCTAGGCTCCACTGCTGGCCTCGGAGAGTACCCCAGTCGATCTCACAACCGGCCTTTAGATTGTAAGATGAGTGGGAGCACAGATCGTTCCCTCAATCTGTGGCCCTCCCGACACCGAACTCTTACACAGCCTTCAAGGTCGCCAACTGGTTTTTTTTGGTGTCCAGTAACACTGCAGTGGTCAGGTGTAATTGTGGCAAGAGCAAATTCCAGTAATATAGTATCAGGCAGGTCACTCTACTTTACATCATAACACGGTCACAAGATAAATGGAGGGGATGATATCAAACACCAAAGAGTTTTGGTATTTTACTTAAAAGACAACGAGAAATATATATGCATCAATGTATCAGGATTAATATATGACAATTGCTCCATTCATAGCATAATATTCTAGAGCGCACCGATATGGTAACATCGCGCACGTGTCACCTGTCAGAATCAGCTGACCGGGCCCTCGCGATCGTGGGAACAGACTAGTACTTGTTTTCTAATTGTCACGATCCCCGTTTATTTAACTTTTTCCAAAACACTATTCAACGTTCACATGGCTTACTTATGATTTCACTGGCCTCACGATCAACATCTTATTCACAATACTCTCACAGTGACTTTTCACTGTACCAAAAGATTACTCTATTCTTAATAATATTTACTGTGAATGCACTCACTTGATCACTGAACTTTTCTTTATATTTATACTTCCTCTCACAGAGATATCACTGGCAATCACTTCACGTATATGATATTATTCAGCACACAATCATGTCATATATAAATCAGTAATCAAACTTCAGGCATATATATATCAATAGATCATAGAGATCAACCACAGGCATTTATATCGATAGATTATGGAGATCAACACACAGGCATTTATATCATAGATTATAGAGATCAACCACAGGCATTTATATCAATAGATTATAGAGATCAACACAGGCATTTATATCAATAGATTATAGAGATCAATCCACAGGCATTTATATCAATAGATTATAGAGATCAATCCACAGGCATTTATATCAATAGATTATAGAGATCAACACACCAATATCTGGTTTACTACCAATATATATAATAATAATAATCACATCATAATAATAATAGTCACAGTAAATTCTCTGATGAATCTTGGTGCTTGCACACACCCACACATAGATATATATGTAAACTGATACTGTGAGCGCTCTGGGCAGCCTCACCACATACTGTGCTCTCTGTGACTTAAACTCAAGTGAGACTTGCTCACGACATATAAAATATCCTGACAAGAATATATATAGCTAACTAAAGGGGAAATGGGAGGGAACTGTAAACACCTACTTCACCTATCCTAGGATGACAGTTGGGTTGTAGCTCCTGGTCCAGGCTCTCGCCTCGTTCATCCAGAAACACAAGCCCCACGCCTTAGGATGTCGCGTCTCGCCGCTTCTGTACACAGCAGGTCCGTGCTCCTTCCTCTACAGTACGTCGCAGGGTTGAAGTCGGTCTCCTGGCCGTCAACTTTCCTCCCAACTACGGCAGCCAGCCTACGTCTCGGCGGTCGTCGTACGTTTCCCAATTAGTCCTTGTCACTGTACTCCCAGAGTAACTGCCTCTCACCACTACGAAGTCACTGTGAAGTTATCAGCCGTCCCGGACGACACACGCACAGCACCCGACTTCAGAGCACTTGAAGCTCACAACACTGTCAATTCCCTCGTCGTCTAGATATATCGCTAGGTATTTGGGAAGACTTCTCGACGTGCTTGCATCCAACTGTTGACTCGTAGGGTTCCACGAAGGTGGGGTTACTGTCAAACTTGACAGGATCGTCGATCACACGTTCAACCTGGTTGACAAGGCTGTCAACCTGGTTCACTCACGGTGGGTGGCCCGGCCACTAAGCTGCCTCTTATACTGGTGAACTGCCAACGACGACACACGTCGATGCCCGGCCCACTTCTTGCAACGCACCTGTCCCTGAGCACTTGTTGCTCAATATTCTGTCAATTCCTTATCTGAGCCACTTCTGGGTTGCAGGAAGACCTCACAGAGTGCGTGCCAACAACTGGAGACGCTTAAATCCACCGGAGTTCGGTAAATCCGTCACTCTGACAGGATGACCGATCGCGCGTCCTACCTCTCGGACGTGTCGTGAAAGACTGATGTCGCCTGGCGCCAACACGGCGGACCCCCATGCCTATGTGACGTCACTTTTCCAAAGTTGGTTTTCATTGGCTCCCAGTGCCATGTCGCTGACGGTGACCAATCTGGCGCCACTGACGTCACACAGTTTTGGCGGGAGAACAGACTTGCCAGCGCCATATTGGCTCCCTAAAGGGCCTATCCCACAGGCCAAAATGTTACATTTTCGCAAATTTCTCGGCTCTTCGAGAATACTGTTCTCTCCCACATATGTTCAATTGTTGCCTGCAATGTAGAGAACGCTCGGGAATAGTGGACATGACTCTTACAGCAGGCGTGGGAGAATTAGAAGGGGGGGAACACCGTCACAATATATATATATATATATATATATATATATATATATATATATATATATATATATATATATATATATATATATATATATATATATATATATATATATATATTTTAATTATATATATATATATATATATAGCCCCAGTTCTAAGGCCCATTGAGTTAACTTGCCCACTGACGAACGCCCTGGGTCCTGGTCGTCATTAGAAGCCTACAAGCGAAGTTTTTTTGAAAATGGAATACGCCCGTGGTGAGTTTTTTTTTTATTATTGTTTTTTTTAACATAACTCTAATATAGGTGAGAAGGTGTGTGTGTGTGTGTGTGTGTGTGTGTGTGTGTGTGTGTGTGTGTGTGTGTGTGTGTGTGTGTGTGTGTGTGTGTGTGTGTGTGTGTGTGTGTGTGTGTGTGTGTGTGTTTATGTTTCTTGCTGTTGAATATAAAATTTTGATTAATGATTTTTTTTTATTTGCAGAATTGTTGAACGGCTGCTCAAAAATTGAGGTGACTGGTGGGATCAATTTCAACTTTGGGACTGCTCTCATCCTACCTGCTGGGATAACGCCCCATGATGTAGCGGATATATTGAAGAGCAGTGGTGTTGCCAATGTTCGGCCGATGTGCCAAGCCCCCAAAACTTCATCAACTGCGCCTGAGACTACGAAGATGCCAGGGGGCATTGCCAGATGTCGTTGTGGCCACTATGTACCCCAAGCCGACCGTGCCCATGCCCCGACCTGAGACGCTGCTGGCGCCAGAGCCTCGCCCTACCGCCCGCCCTGCCGCCCGCCTTGTTGTTGGCTCCGTAGATTCGCTGGCGGTAGCAATGACTGCTGTGCAGACCCCAGCAGGACCAGGGCCATTCCCAACAACGGCAAGAACAGCAACAACTACAACGGCAACAACAACAACAACAACAGAGCCCAAAGCTAAGAAGGCGGCGAAGAGTGGAGAGATGGCTCTAAAAAAGAAAGCAACAACAACAACGGTAACAACAACAGAGCCCAAAGCTAAGAAGGCGGCGAAGAGTGGAGAGATGGCTCTAAAAAAGAAAGCAACAACAACAACAGAGCCCAAAGCTAAGAAGGCGGCGAAGA
>WNGS01080134.1:74983-100011 GCA_020271785.1 Procambarus virginalis | reverse complement strand
ACACTGTGTCACTCATTCCTATAGGGGCTTCCCTTTGACTTCCCTTATTTCTGACTCATTCAGGGGAATATCAAGTCGAGTCTAGCTTGTTCATCATTGCCTCTCACTCTTGTGGTTCCTTGACATGCTGGCTCAGAAATTCCTTGTTGCCACTTCCAAGATTTTAGCTCTCCACGTATCTGCACCACCATGTGGGTCCCCATTCTCCCAGTCTATCTTTCCATGGTTGAAATCGCCCATGATTTAGAGTCGGAGCCATTCCTGCAGGCAACTGAAGCTGCTCTCTCTATTATATTAATGGTTGCCATGTTGTTCCTATCAAACTCCTGTCTTGGTCTTCTGTCATTTAGGGGAGGGTTGTACATGACTGCCACTATTATCTTAGTCCACCCATTGTTATAGTTCCTGTTATGTAATCTCTGAATCCGTCACAGCCCAGAATTTCCATCTCATCAAAACTCCAGTCCTTCCTTATCAGCAGGGCCACTCCTCCACCTCCTCTCCCTTCCCTCTCTTTCCTTACTATATAGTAGTCCTTTGGAAACACAGCATCTGTTCACTCCTGACAATTTGTTTCTGTTAGTCCTACTACATCAGGGTTTTCTTCTTGCACCCTTTCAGCCAGTTCACTTGCTTTATGGTAATCCCATCAATGTTTGAGTACATTACCTTGAAGCTCACTTTCTTGTATCCAGTTTCACCCTCACTCCCCACAAGTGTAGGAAGTTGTTCTATGGTCAATGTTACTTGGGTAGGCTCCTCCTCCTGTGAGGTAGTTTCCAGGGGTTCAGGGGGAGGTGGAGTGGGGGATGGAGGGCTTAGGTCTTCCTCAGGCCTGCTTGGGGCAGGAGGAAGTCCTGGGGGTGAGGGAGCAGGGGCTACTTGGGGTAAGGGAGGGGGAGGACTTGGGTTTCCTGATGGGCATTGTGCATGGGCAAGGGAGGGTTTGTGCTGGGGGAGGAGGGCCCTATTGGGCGGTGTGCTGGGGTGTTGCATTCCCCCCTTGGGTTCGGGTTGCTGGACTGGGGCTCCCCACTCCCCTCTGGGATTGCTGGGTTGGAGGCTGAGGTTCCCTGGCTCCCTTCCCTCTCCTTGCGCCTTTTCCTTGCATCTGCTGCCCTTACTATCTCGTCTCTGGTCATGTCTCTCTGAACATATACCTCTTTGTAGTTCCTTGCATACCTCAGTTTGCTCTTCTTTACTAGGATGTCTTCTTTGATGTCCTCGCTCTTGAATACTACCGTGATTCGCCGCCACTCAGTGTGGTGAGGTGTAGTGTGGTGAGGTGTAGTGTGGTGAGGTGTAGTGTGGTGAGGTGTAGAGTGGTGAGGTGTAGTGTGAGGAGAGGGTGTTGAGGCACGGAGAGGTGGGAGTCATGAGGGTAACTAGCCAGGCACCGTGCTGAGCACAGCGCCGCCACTCAGGCACCGTGCTGAGCACAGCGCCGCCACTCAGGCACCGTGCTGAGCACAGCGCCGCCACTCAGGCACCGTGCTGAGCACAGCGCCGCCACTCAGGCACCGTGCTGAGCACAGCGCCGCCACTCAGGCACCGTGCTGAGCACAGCGCCGCCACTCAGGCACCGTGCTGAGCACAGCGCCGCCACTCAGGCACCGTGCTGAGCACAGCGCCGCCACTCAGGCACCGTGCTGAGCACAGCGCCGCCACTCAGGCACCGTGCTGAGCACAGCGCCGCCACTCAGGCACCGTGCTGAGCACAGCGCCGCCACTCAGGCACCGTGCTGAGCACAGCGCCGCCACTCAGGCACCGTGCTGAGCACAGCGCCGCCACTCAGGCACCGTGCTGAGCACAGCGCCGCCACTCAGGCACCGTGCTGAGCACAGCGCCGCCACTCAGGCACCGTGCTGAGCACAGCGCCGCCACTCAGGCACCGTGCTGAGCACAGCGCCGCCACTCAGGCACCGTGCTGAGCACAGCGCCGCCACTCAGGCACCGTGCTGAGCACAGCGCCGCCACTCAGGCACCGTGCTGAGCACAGCGCCGCCACTCAGGCACCGTGCTGAGCACAGCGCCGCCACTCAGGCACCGTGCTGAGCACAGCGCCGCCACTCAGGCACCGTGCTGAGCACAGCGCCGCCACTCAGGCACCGTGCTGAGCACAGCGCCGCCACTCAGGCACCGTGCTGAGCACAGCGCCGCCACTCAGGCACGTGCTGAGCACAGCGCCGCCACTCAGGCACGTGCTGAGCACAGCGCCGCCACTCAGGCACGTGCTGAGCACAGCGCCGCCACTCAGGCACGTGCTGAGCACAGCGCCGCCACTCAGGCACGTGCTGAGCACAGCGCCGCCACTCAGGCACGTGCTGAGCACAGCGCCGCCACTCAGGCACGTGCTGAGCACAGCGCCACTCCAATACCTCTAAATGGCACTCGCTCTCTGGGCTACTAATCTAATTCCTGTTTGTCAATAATGGCCAATCAGCGGTGCTGCAGATGGCCGCGCTCACAACTCTGGCGCTCACAACCCTCGTCACTATCACCAGTTGAGCCCACCCCACCACCACGCCACTCAGTTGAGCCCACCCCACCACCACGCCACTCAGTTGAGCCCACCCCACCACCACGCCACTCAGTTGAGCCCACCCCACCACCACGCCACTCAGTTGAGCCCACCCCACCACCACGTCACTCAGTTGAGCCCACCCCACCACCACGTCACCCACTTGAGCCCACCAAACACACTGGAGCACCAATCACCCCCATGATGACTGTGGGTCTTCATCAACCTCGTCTCCTCCGTTGGTAAGGCCCTGTGTTCGTGCGGTTGTTTAGGCCTAAAGGAGGGACTCCCCTGTGTCAGGTTAGGTTAGGGCGGCTTGTTCCAGTGTTGACCTCTCTTGCTGTCCCTTGCGGGGCTCCGCCAACCAGGTGGTCCTTGACAGACTTACCCCCGTTGTCAACCTATCATTGGCGGGGTTTCTGAGAGAGACTTCCACGGTGGGTGCCCTACATAGGTGGTCTTTGTAGTTGGGTCCTGTGTAGTAGTGGGTCCTGTGTAGTAGTTGGGTCCTGTGTAGTAGTTGGGTCCTGTGTAGTAGTTGGTTCCTGTGTAGTAGTTGGGTCCTGTGTAGTAGTTGGGTTTCAATCTCTCTTGCTTCAGAGCAGGAGAGATTGCTGAAATAGAGGGAATACAGAGAACATATACAGCACGCATAGACGAGATAAAGCACCTAAATTATTGGGATCGTCTCAAAGCTCTCCAAATGTACTCTCTAGAAAGGAGACGAGAGAGATACCAAATAATATACACGTGGAAAATACTGGAGGGCCAGGTCCCAAAACTGCACAGTAAAATAACAACGTACTGGAGTGAACGATATGGAAGAAAATGCAAGATTGAACCAGTGAAGAGCAGAGGTGCCATAGGCACAATCAGAGAACACTGTATAAACATCAGAGGTCCGCGGTTGTTCAACGTCCTCCCAGCGACTATAAGAAATATTGCCGGAACAACCGTCTACATCTTCAAGAGAAAACTGGACTGTTTTCCAAGAGACGTCCCGGATCAGCCGGGCTGTGGTGGGTATGTGGCTCTGCGGGCCGCTCCAAGCAACAGCCTGGTGGACCAAAGTCTCACAAGTCGAGCCTGGCCTCGGGCCGGGCTTGGGAGTAGAACTCCCAGAACCCCATCAAGCAGGTATGTACCTGTAGTACACCTCCGGTTCACCGGCCCTCTGCGTTCTCACTTAGTTCCTTGAGTTTGGTGAGGAAGTCTGTTGTGTCTCAGCCTCTCAGGGAGCAACGTAGGAGTGGCTTTAGGAGCGCTGTGTATATCCAGTCGACGGGACTTTAGGCACGTTGCAGCCGCTTTGGAGCGGTCTGCCCTGCCATGTTCTTGTTGCTGGGGTTGTTTCAGGTAGGTGGTGGTGGCTCGGGGTTCGAAAGGTAGGTAAACGTCTCTTGCCGTTGTTCTTATTAGACCATCTGTTGCGTCCCCGCGTTTGTTCTCGAAGAGTTTCAGCACTAACTTTCTGCTCCTTAGCTGGGTATTTCTCAGGACAGTTTCCGTCCCTGATCCGGCTGTGTTCCCGTCCCTGATCCGGCTGTTTCCGTCCCTGATCCGGCTGTTTCCGTCCCTGATCCGGCTGTTTCCGTCCCTGATCCGGCTGTTTCCGTCCCTGATCCGGCTGTGTTCCCGTCCCTGATCCGGCTGTTTCCGTCCCTGATCCGGCTGTTCCCGTCCCTGATCCGGCTGTTTCCGTCCCTGATCCGGCTGTGTTTCCGTCCCTGATCCGGCTGTGTTCCCGTCCTTCATCCGGCTGTGTTCCCGTCCCTGATCCGGCTGTGTTCCCGTCCCTGATCCGGCTGTGTTCCCGTCCTTGATCCGGCTGTTCCGTCCCTGATCCGGCTGTGTTCCCGTCCTTCATCCGGCTGTGTTCCCGTCCCTGATCCGGCTGTGTCCCGTCCCTGATCCGCGCTGTGTTCCGTCCTTGATCCGGCTGTTTCGTCCCTGATCCGGCTGTGTTCCCGTCCTTCATCCGGCTGTGTTCCCGTCCTTCATCCGGCTGTGTTCCCGTCCCTGATCCGGCTGTGTTTCCGTCCCTGATCCGGCTGTGTTCTCGTCCCTGATCCGGCTGTGTTCCCGTCCTTCATCCGGCTGTGTTCCCGTCCCTGATCCGGCTGTGTTCCCGTCCCTGATCCGGCTGTGTTCCCGTCCCTGATCCGGCTGTATGTCTTCCTATCAGCGAAGTGTCTTTCCATCTCGTTTTTGTAATTTTGTAATTGTAAGTAACAGGTGAGGCGGTCAGCTCACCAGTAAGACGTTTATATAAGCTGGCGCTGGGGAATTCCTTCAGTCCCCGCAGGAAGGCGCTTGGTGTAACATAATACTGAGAGCGTCTCCTTCCTACTCTAGCCTTCAAAACCTATATTAAATCACAATATAAGAACACTTGCCCAATCCCCTACCGTCCTGGTCTACACCAGCACCACCACCACAGCAAGCAGCACCACCCCACCACCACCAAGCATCAGCAGCAGCACCACCACCACCAGCAAGCAGCACCACCACCACCAAGCAGCAGCAGCAGCACCACACCACCAAGCAGCAGCAGCAGCACCACCAGCAAGCAGCAGCAGCAGCACCACCACCAGCAGCAAGCAGCACCACCACCACCACCAGCAAGCAGCAACAGCAGCACCAACAACCAGCAAGCAGCACCACCACCAGCAAGCACCAGCAGCAGGAAGCAGCACCACACACACACCAGCAAGCACCAGCACCACCACTACCACCAGCAAGCACCAGCACCACCACACCACCAGAGCGAGGCTGAGGCGCGGGGGGATGCAAGAGTCTGCCGGATGTCCAGCGACGTCGCTGATAACTTTAAAGCTATCTCTTATCTCTGACTGCCTGACGCTGTCACCACCACTCCACCACCACAACAACAACAACAACAATTCCCCGTTGAAGGAGCCACCCTCACCACTCTCCTGAACCATCACACAAACACCATTCTAGTAGTGACCTTATAGTGTTCACCATCATGTTCACTATACACATCATCTCCTCATCAATATAACATCGTACACCATACTGGTCATTATCAACACTATACACTTCTTTGGTTTGCAAATCCTGCAAGCTATACTTACAAGGGTAAGAAGAAAACATAAATATAGAGAACAACGACTTGTGTTCCTTTCCGACCTGAGAGTCGACCTCGCACCAAACATCCAGATAATGAGGACTCTGCCCAGGTCTCCACCACAGTCTTACCCAAACTTTTAACTGGCACAAACCTTTTCTTTCCCTATGTTAAGAGGCCTCATCCCCTAACCATAAGTTTGCCCTTTCTCCTCACCCCAAACACACCTTCGACTCTCTCAGGTGTATGTATTAACGAAGTAGTGTACAGCATGTATTCTCTATCAATCATCAATCTTATCATTCTTTACATCATGTTCCAGAGAGCAACGAAACGTCGTAAAAATAATCCATCAATAATTATTAGAGTTTCTTTAATATGAATTTTGGTAACTTGATTGTTCTTCTTAATACTGATACTAATAAAATACAAGCATAGGAAGCATTCAGTGTAAGATCAACTGCGCAATCAATGCGATCATATTTAAACAAAATATTATAATATATATATATATATTATATATATATATATATATATATATATAATATATATATATATATATATGTCGTACCTAGTAGCCAGAACGCACTTCTCAGCTACTATGCAAGGCCCGATTTGCCTAATAAGCCAAGTTTTCATGAATTAATATATTTCCTCTAATTTTTTCTTATGAAATGATAAAGCTACCCATTTCATTATGTATGAGGTCATTTTTTTTTTATTTTAGTTAAAATTAACGTAGTTATATGACCGAACCTAACCAACCCTACTAACCTAACGTAACTATCTTTATAGGTTAGGTTAGGTTAGGTAGCCTAAAAAGTTAGGTTAGGTTAGGTAGGTTAGGTTGTCGAAAAAACAATTTATTCATGAAAACTTGGCTTATTAGGCAAATCGGGCCTTGCATAGTAGGCTGAGAAGTGCGTTCTGGCTACTAGGTACGACATATATATATATATATATATATATATATATATATATATATATTTATATATATATATATATATATATGTCGTACCTAGTAGCCAGAACTCACTTTGGCCTACTATGCAAGGCCCGATTTGCCTATAAGCCAAGTTTTCATGAATTAATATATTTCTCTAACTTTTTTCTTATGAAATGATAAAGCTACCCATTTCTTTATGTATGAGGTCATTTTTTTTATTGGAATTAAAATTAACGTAGATATATGACTGAACTTAACCAACCCCCCTAGCCTAACCTAACCTAACCTATCTTATAGTTAGGTTTGGTTAGGCAGCCGAAAAAGTTAGGTTAGGTTTGGTTAGGCAGCCGAAAAAGTTAGTTAGGTTAGGTAGGTTAGGTAGTCTAAAAACAATTAATTCATGAAAACTTGGCCTATTAGGCAAATCGGGCCTTGCATAGTAGGCTGAGAAGTGCGTTCTGGCTACTAGGTACGAATATAATATATATATATATATATATATATATATATATATATATATATATATATATATATATATTATATATATATATATTGTTGTTAAATATGACCGAAAAAGTAAGATTAATAATTCAAACACGAATTTTCTCAATATTCTTATGTTTTTACTGTCGATGGTAATTGAAAAATCAATTCTCCAAATTCATTTTAATTTCTAGTCTGACGCGACACTTGAACGCGTTTCGTAATAACTTATTAAATTTCAAAGACTTTAGTTTACACACACACAACTATAACCTGCAAACACTAAACAGAGTTTTACTATGCTAATATTTAAACAGCTTTCGTCTCTATACTCGCATTTGGGTGAGGTGATATGNAACAGGTGTGCAGGACGCAGAGACACAGGTGTGCAGGACGCAGAGACACAGGTGTGCAGGACGCAGGGAAAGGTGGGGGTGGTAGGAGTGGGGGGAAGGCAGAGGGCTGACCAAGCTTCTCACAGCTGGCTTCTTGTTATAGATTCAGCTACTCGGAACAATTTCCAGGTAGCACGGGCTATGGTGAGCCCGTAACTTACCTGGCACAGGAGCGGTGCTGTGTCATAGCTGGCACTTGACCAGGTTTATGTAGCAGCGGGAGTGAGGGGAGACTCTGAGGGGCCTTCTAGGTAGAGGAGGAGGAGAGAGGGAATATTCGAGAGAAACCGCCAAGCCATTACGACTATATAGCTCTGGGAAGAGGTCAGGATAAAGAATGGGATGGGACGGGAGGAAGGAATGGTACCCAACCACTTGGACGGTCGGGGATTGAACCCCGACCTGCATGAAGCGAGCGTCGCCTACCTTGCAGCCCAAATGGTTGTGGGAAGGGAGGGGGGGAGATAGATGTCGAAGAGGGGTGTTGTGAACCAAATAGATGTGAATAATTTAGGTAGGATCTGTCAAAGCATGAGTGTATGAATGTGCAGTATGATGAGGCTGGTATGGTCAAGAGATGAGGCAATACTGGGACGCCAGTATGAGCCGTAACCTCTAGCAGCTTCTGCCAGTATAACAAAACTGTCGGTACCTTCAATGACCTGGCGGCGTCACTCTAAACTACACCACAAGTGGCTCCACACGACATATATATAATTATATATATATATATATAGATATAATATTATATATATATATATATTAGATATATATATATATATATATATATATATATATATATATATATCTTGAGGTATCTTGAGGTTATCTTGAGATGATTTCGGGCTTTTTAGTGTCCCGCGGCCCGGTCCTCGACCAGGCCTCCACCCCAGGAAGCAGCCCGTGACAGCTGACTAACACCCAGGTACCTATTTACTGCTAGGTAACAGGGGCATTGGGTGAAAGAAACTCTGCCCATTGTTTCTCGCCGGCGCCTGGGATCGAACCCAGGACCACAGGATCACAAGTCCCGCGTGCTGTCCGCTCGGCGACCGGCTCCCTATTATATATATATATATATAATATAGTATATATAATATATATTATATATATATATATATATATATATATATATATATATTATATATATATATATTAGTATATTTTGATAGCAGTCTTTCTTGTAACATCTGTTGTTGAATATGACCGAAAGGATAAGATTATGATTTCTAACACGAATCTTCTCAATATTTCTAACTTTTTTCTTCACTGTCGGTGGTAATTGAAAAATTAACTCTACAAAGTTCATTTTCACATTTTTATTTATGGTCCGACGCCTAAAAGCGTTTCGCAAGGACTTTTCACATTTTCAAAGACTGATTTTCACACACATCATTTTATGCTTATATTTGTTTTAGGGTGAGGTGATATGACATAAATGGTTTTAGTAGAGGTGACAAAAGATAGAACACGAATTAATGGGTATATTGCATATTTGCTGCTTCTATATTGCTATATTGCTCTTGCTGCTTCTATGTTGGTTCGGGGTCTTGAAGTGGATAGAATATAGTTGTGTTATTTGGCTGTTGATTGCTGGTGTTGACTTTTGGATGTGTAGTGCCTCGCTGATGTCGAGTCTCCTGCTATCGCTGTATCTAATGATTTCTGTGTTGCTTGTTAAGATTTCTCTGGTGATGGTCTGGTTGTGAGAGATTATATGATCCTAGATGGAGCCCTGTTGTTTGTGCCTAGAGACATTGTTGTCTTGCCTATATACTGAGATCTTTGGGGCTGACAGTCCCCAAGTGGGCATGTGAAGGCATAGACGACGTTGGTTTCTCTTAAGGCGTTCTGTCTGGTGTCTGGAGAGTCTGAGTAGGTTGGCCGTTTTCTTGTTTTTATAGTAAATTGTCAATAGTATCTTTTAATTTTTGTCTCTGTTATCTTCCTCACTGACGATTACCATTTGTGGAAGAATCACCACAAAATGAGTTGATTCGATGAAATATCTATGTCCAAGCTTGCCACTAAGTGCTGTCGGGTCCTTGGGGATATAGCCTCGCCAACCAATGACTTTTGTACAGTCTCGGTTGGTCGAGTGGTTAAGGAACCGGGTACGCCATGTTGCATAGTGTTCGTGGCTGTCTGGGTTCGAATCCTTCTGGTGTGTATGGAGTTTTCAGTTGCATATTGGCTTGGGGACTACTCAAGCTTGTTCGCATATTATATATATATATATATATATATATATATATATATATATATATATATATATATATATATATATATTATATCGTACCTAATAGCCAGAACGCACTTCTCGGCCTACTATGCAAGGCGCGATTTGCCCAATATGCCGAGTGATTTTCTTTATTTTGGAAATATTTTTTCCAATTTGTTTATTTTAAATATTATTATTATATTATCTTAAGAACATAAATTATTGACTTAGTTATGTTAGTTAAGTTAGGTTAGGTTAGGGTAGGGTTGGTTAGGTTCGGTCATATATCTACGTTCATTTTAACCCAAATTAAAATAACTTAACTCATACATAATGAAATGGATAGGTTGATCATTTCACAAGAAAAAAAAATCGAAAAATATATAAATTCAGGAAAACTTGGCTTATTAGGCAAATCGGGTCTTGCATGGTAGGCCGAGTACTGCGTTCTTGGCAACTAGGTACAACTATAATAGTATAATCAGACACACTCCTCCCCATGAAAGGTTCGAACCTTAGACTGTCAGGAGCAATGAAACCACAGACAAGTCCACAACCCTGACCAAATGACCTCCACACTATTTTTTCAAGTCACTGGTAGCCTATCATTAAATCAAATCATTTCCCAGGCGCCGGCTAGAAACATGGGCAGAGTTTCTTTCACCCTATGTCCCTGTTACCTAGCAGCAAAATAGGTACCTGGGTGTTAGTCAGCTGTCACGGGCTGCTTCCTGGGGATGGAGGCCTGGTCGAGGACCGGGCCGCGGGGACACTAAAGCCCCGAAATCATCTCAAGATAACCTAGGCTATTTCCCCCAATGACCCGATAGCACTCGCTGGCCACAGACCAGAAATTGTTTTCATCAAATCATTTCACTTACAATTGAGACTCGTGTTTCCCATATATCACAAACTTGCATAAACGCTCAAGCCCATCACTCTTCATCTCATAAGTGAAACTTTACACCGAATTTTGCTCGAACGCCTCTTTCAACTGCTACAGACGTCCGACATCAGGTACCTGCATAAATGTATTGTCAACATACCTGCAGTATATGGCAGGTTTTAAGTCCATGTCAACTAAGACCTGCTCTATGGTACCCAGGTAAAAATTCGCGAACAGGACACCTAGGGGAGAACCCATGGCGACCCCATATACTTGTTTATACATGTGCCCATCTGGACTCGTGAAGGGTGGCTCTTTAGTGGTGGCTTGGAGTAACATCCTCGGTATGCTCTCTAGTATGTCTAGAGCGGGTACAAGACGGATCACGGGTTCCCTCGACACTGAAGGAAAACAACAAATATTGAGAAGATTCGTGTTAGAATCATTAATCTTACCCTTTCTTACCCTTAGGTAATAGTGTGTGTATATATATATATATATATATATATATATATATATATATATATATATATATATATATATATATGCACCAGGATAGACTGGTGCATGATGGGGAAATTATGAAACATGAGATACAGTAATGCACGTTGATGATATCCTGAAATATAGCTTCAACGGGGGAGGGAGGAGGGGGAGGAGTGAGATGGGGTGAAGGGGAGAAGAGAGAGATGTGAGGGGAGAGGAGAGAGATGTGAGGGGAGAGGAGAGAGATGTAGGGAGTGAGGGGGATATATCTGGATGGGGTTCTGGGAGCTCTTCTACTCCGGAAGGCCGGCCCGGGGCCAGGTTTGACCTATGGTAACTTGGTGTAACAGGCTGTTGCCTGGAGAGACCCACAGGACCACACACACTACAACCAGGTGGGTCAGCAACTTCCAACCGAAGTTCTCTAATTTTCTCTTGAATACTTCTACTTTTGTATTGAGAATATTTGTTATACTTGCTCGGAGGGTGTTTAACAGCTGTGGACCTCTGATGTTCAGACAGCGATCTCTGATTGTGCCCATGGCACCTCTACTCCTCAATGGTTCCATTCTGCATTTCCCTCCTTATCGTTCACTCCAGTATGTGGTTATTTTACTGTGCAAATTTGGGACCAGCCTTCAAGTATCTTGCACACTGTATATATTATGTGTGTATACCTCTCTCGTCTCCTTTCTGAAGAGTTGGGAGGGGGGGGGGGTGAAGAGTGGGTGGAGGGGAGAAGGAGATGGGAGAGATGAGAGGGGGGGTGGGGAGAGAGGGAGAGGGGAAGGGGATAGGGAAGAGCGAACAGGAGAGAGCTTGCGCTGGTCGATACTTCACTGAGTGGTGGCTGTGGTGGCTGTGGTGGTGGTGGTGGTGATAGTGGTGATGGTGGTACTTAGGTAATAGAATTTACAACAATAATTACCCATCAGTGACTACGAGGGAGTGAGATCTAGCTCTTTGTGCCCCGCCTACCACCCTTATTGTACCTGTAACACTAACTATTCTAACGTTCAAATTACTTTCCGAATCTGGCCATAAAGTTGTGGATGGAGGTGGCTTCCACAACTTCCTTCAGTACACTCCGTGTTGACCGCCCGTACAGGGCACCATTATTTCCTTACATCTCTTCCACTCGTTTGCATTTCCAGCTTCCACCTGTGTCCTCTCCACCTACTTTCTCTTACTTTTAAAAGCTATCCTTGTCCACCTTGTCTATTCCCTTAAAATTATTATTACAGAGTGTCATACTATCCTTTCTGTTTTCTTCTATCGTCTAGAGTACCTGGTTGATGGGGTTCTGGGAGTTTTTCTACTCCCCAAGCCCGGCCCGAGGCCAGGCTTGACTTGTGAGAGTTTGGTCCACCAGGCTGTTGCTTGGAGCGGCCCGCAGGCCCACATATTCACCACAGCCCGGCACATTTTTTTAGAAAACAATCTAGGTTTCTCTTGAAGATGTCCACGGTTGTTCCGGCAATATTTCTTATGCTCGCTGGAGGACGTTGAACAACGCGGACCTCTGATGTTTATACAGTGTTCTCTGATTGTGCCTATGGCACCCCTCTACTCTTCACTGGTTCTATCTGCATTTTCTTCCATATCGTTCATTCCAGAATGTTGATATTTTACTGTGCAGATTGGGACTGGCCCTCCAGTATTTTCCATGTGTATATTATTGGTATCTCTCTCGTCTCCTTTCTAGTGAGTACATTTGGAGAGCTTTGAGACGATCCCAATAATTTAGGTGCTTTATCTCGTCTATACGTGCCGTATATGTTCTCTGTATTCCCTCTATTTCAGCAATCTCTCCTGCTCTGAAGGGGGAAGTGAGTACTGAGCAGTACTCGAGACGGGACAACACAAGTGACTTAAGAGTACAACCATTGTGATGGGATCCCTGGATTTGAAAGTTCTCGTAATCCATCCTATCATTTTTCTGGCTGACGCAATATTTGCTTGGTTATGCTCCCTAAACGTTAGATCGTCAGACATCATTATTCCCAAATCCTTGACATGCTGTTTTTCTACTATGGACACATTTGATTGTATTTCGTACCCAGTTTAGGGTGTTAATTTTTACCCTGCCTGAGTATCAGAAATCGTACCCAATTCGTTTCTCCATCTTCTGATGTGTGGTTTGGTCATCGTATCTTAAGCCACGTTATTTTGACTCCTCGTCTCCATAAGTACCTGGAATTTATCACTGTTTAAATCATGTTATTTTCTGCTGACCAGTCGAAAACTTCACTTATTGTAGCTTTTCAATGTCTTCAACAGAAGTAATTTCATGCAGATTTTTTGTCATTTGCAAAGGATGATACGAAGCTGTGTTATGTATTTTTGTCTATATCTGATATGAGAATAAGGAAAAGCAGTGGTGCAAGGACTACCCTGAGGTACAGAGCTTTTTAACTGCACTTGGACTCGATTATGTATGGTTGACTGTTACTCTTTGTGTTCTGTTCGACAGAAAACTGAGTATCCAGTGTTATTCCCATCCAGCATATGGGAATAACTGGTAAATCCAGCTTTACCAGTTATTCCCATTGACCTCATTATGTGCTATCACTCCAAGGTCATATTTATCGAATGCCTTTCCCAAGTCCGTGTAGCCCACATATGCTGTCTGTTTTTCTTCTAATGCCTCAGTGATTTTGTCATTGTGGTCAGTTGTACTCACCTAGTTATGCTTGCGGGGGTTGAGCTTTGGCTCTTTCGTCCCGCCTCTCGACTGCCATTTAACTGGTGTACAGATTCCTGAGCATACTGGGCTCTATCATATCTACATTTGAAACTGTGTATGGAGTCAGCCTCCACCACATCACTTCCTAGTGCATTCCATTTGTTAACTACTCTGACACTGAAAAAATGCTTTCTAACGTCCCTGTGGCTCATTTGAGTACTAAGTTTCCACCTGAGTCCCCTTGTTTGTGTTCCACCCCGTTTTAAATAGTTTGTCTTCGTCCACCCTGTCAATTCCCCCGAGAATGTTGTAGGTGGTTATCATGTCTCCCCTTACTCTTCTGTCTTCAAGGGACGTGAGGTTTAGCTCCCGTAGCTTTTCCTCGTAGCTCATACCTCTCAGTTCTGGGAATAGTTTGGCGGCATACTTAATCTTCTCTATGTCTTGTGCTTAACTAGGTATGGACTCCAGGTTGGAGCTGCATACTCCAGGATTGGTCTTACATAAGTGGTATACAAGGTCCTGAACGATTTCCTACACAAGTTTCTAAAGGCAGTTCTTATGTTGGCCAGTCTAGCATATGCCGCTGATGATATTCTTTTGATGTGGGCCTCTCGGGACAAGTTCAGTGTGATATCAACCCTCAGATCTTTCTCTCTATTTGACTCTTGCAGGATTTCACGTCCCAGATGATACCTTGTGTTCAGGGTGTGTTCTTCTGCTCCCTTCGCCTAATTTCATTACTTTACACATTCCCGAGTTAAACTTTAGTAACCATTTTCTAGACCATTCCTCCAGGTTGTTCAGTAGTGGTCATAGAGTTGAGATTTAGTTTCCCTTGCCTTTTCTCACAACTTAACCTTCTTTGCTCTGACAACAATCTTGTTGTAAAACTCTTTATTTTTCAATGTTGGCTTTATGCTTCACAAGGTTGGGATTCAGTGCCGGTGATAATGATGGTGGTGATAGTGGTAGTGATGCTGGTGGTGATAGTGGTAGTGATGCTGGTGGTGATAGTGGTAGTGATGCTGGTGGTGATAGTGGTAGTGATGGTGGCGAGTGATTTTATTATTATTATTATTTTATTTTCTACCACAGACGTGGCCACACATTTACAATGCTAACCAGCATATATACATTTTCTTCTGTCCTCCTCCATGGACAGGGTTAGAGATGTGTTAAACATATATTTCAAGGGTTTATTTGATGGTGGTGGTGTTGCGGAGTTCATGCTGGTGATGTATATTCTAGTATTGGTCTAACAAATGTTGTGAAGATCGCCTCTGGTGTTAATGTCGGAATTATATCCACTATCAAGTTTCTCTTTCTGATTCCCGTAGTTGTCTTCCCTTTATGATGTAGTGCCGGATCTCCTCGCTCCCTTTACCAGCCTCATTACCTTACACGTGTTGGGATTGAATTCTAGCAGCCAATTGTTTGATCACGCCTGGATTTTCAAAGTCCTCCCGTAACATCCTGCAAGCCTCATCTGTTTTCACGTTCCTCATCAGCTTTGCATTATCTGCAAACACTGACATGTCCAACTCACTCCCTCGGGCAGGGGGTTCAGCAGTGGGAACAGCAGTGGTCCCAGGTTAAAGCCTTGTGGGACTCCACTTGTTACATTCCTTCAGCTCGAAACCTCCTCTCTGACTGTGATTTTCTGTCCTTCAGATACTGCCTTACCCAGTGCAGTGTTTCCCCAGTTACCCCAGCCTGGTTCTCCATTCTGCACAGCAGTCTTGCATGGGGAACAGTGGGAAATGTGTTTTGACAGTCTGGGAAACAGTCTACCCAGCCATCCCTTTCCTGTCTCATTGATAACGTTGTCATAAAACTCGACGAAGTTTGTCAGCCACGACTTTCCGTTGTAAATCCCTGCTAATGTTTTGTCACAAAGTCGATCCTCTTCCGCTGCTCAACACTCTCCACTGATTACTTTCTCCACCACATTACAAGGAATACTNGCCTGGTGCGGAGTGCAGAGGCATACTGTTTATGGCTTCTTCAAAATCCAGGGGGGATAGGGGACGTCCTGATATATGATTTGATGTTGGTATCATATCCATGAAAAGTCATTTTGGTTATCAATCTTTAATGTGTTTAGTGGCTCGCTGAAAACAGAGCCGGACTGATTCTCCAGTAACTCGCTCATTTTCTTTGTTGGATTTCATTATGTACTAACATTATCTAATAACACTAACGAGAACCAAAATTAACACACTCGAGTTAGGAGGAAGCCGAGAGGCAATTTGTAAATGACACTGCTGCAAAAGCTAAGGACCAACCCAAACGGTTCCATAGCCATATAAGAGAAAACGACAGTGAGAGACCATGTACTCGGATTGAGGAAACAATGGGGAGCTCTCACAAGAATGACAAGGAGCATGCGAGGAAGTCAACCAAATATTTCAGAAAATCTTTACATTAGAACCAGCGTGGAGACCCAAAGCTGCAAGATGAAACTCAGGAGGAAATACTGGATGGCATTGTAGTCACTGTAGAAGAGGTCAGAAAAATCCTGGCGGCACCAGACGTGACAAATCAATGACGCCAGAACTAGTCTCATCATGGCTGCTGAAGGCGGCTGCACCAATACTATGTCACCTATTATCTAATATTTATAATACAATCCTTGAGACAAAGTCTCCCAGATGTCTAGAAAAAGACAAAGGTAGCCCCAGTTGTACGGTAATGGGTGCCAGATTGGGCTACTTGTAGCCCAATTGGGACAACCAATTAGTATATATATATATTACAATTAAAAGCCAATTAATATATATGTATTCCAATTAAAAAGCCAGTTATGTATGTAACATCTACTACGGGCTCACCATAGCCCGTGCTACTTGGAACTACTTCTTCCAGGTAGCGAATCTTTAACAACAACAACAGCTATGTATGTCGCTACTTACTACTATTTCCCCTACTGTTAAAATAAGCTGGACTGTGTAGTCTGAAACGCGAATCAATCGGGGGAAAACAAAAATATTTGGCAACATTTATAGTAAAGTTTGTGAGGTTCAGTTGTTCAGGTGGCGACTTTGGGCACTCAGATCTGGCAGTAAGTGAGTGCCAACATTAAACAAGAGGATAAGACAGTGGCCGCTAAACTACAGAGCAGAGTCGTCGACAAGTAGTCCTTGTTAAGTGGCGGAGCAAGTAGTTAGGTGGAGAGTGGCGCAGCGTCTCAACACCATCCACTTTCTCACAACAAAATAAAAATCATTGATTTAGAAAATCCATTGTCACAATTTTGTCCATGTTAAATTCATGGATTTGGACATGTTAAGTCGCACCTGACAAACTGGAGGTACCTCCCTCCACCACACCTGTACCTCGCTCCACCACACCTGTACCTCACTCCACCACACCTGTACCTCCCTCCACCACACCTGTACCTCCCTCCACCACACCTGTACCTCCCTCCACCACACCTGTACCTCCCTCCACCACACCTGTACCTCCCTCCACCACACACCTGTACCTCACTCCACCACACCTGTACCTCCCTCCACCACACCTGTCCCTCGCTCCACCACACCCTGTACCTCGCTCCACCACACACCTGTACCTCCCTCCACCACACCTGTACCTCACTCCACCACACCTGTACCTCCCTCCACCACACCTGTACCTCCCTCCACCACACCTGCCCCCTCGCTCCACCACACCTGTACCTCCCCACCACACCTTTACCTCCCTCCACCACACCTGTACCTCACTCCACCACACCTGTACCTCCCTCCACCACACCTGTACCTCACTCCACCACACCTGTACCTCACTCCACCACACATATACCTCTCTCCACCACACCTGTACCTCACTCCACCACACCTGTACCTCCCTCCACCACACCTGTACCTCCCTCTACCACACCTGTACCTCGCTCCACCACACCTGTACCTCCCTCCACCACACCTGTCCCTCGCTCCACCACACCTGTACCTCCCTCCACCACACACCTGTACCTCCCTCCACCACACCTGTACCTCCCTCCACCACACCTGTCCCTCGCTCCACCACACCTGTACCTCCCTCCACCACCACACCTGTACCTCCCTCCACCACACCTGTACCTCCCTCCACCACACCTATACCTCCCTCCACCACACCTATACCTCCCTCCACCACACACCTGTACCTCCCTCCACCACACCTGTACCTCCCTCCACCACACCTGTACCTCCCTCCACCACACCTGTACCTCCCTCCACCACACCTGTACCTCCCTCCACCACACCTGTACCTCCCTCCACCACACCTGTCCCTCCCTCCACCACACCTGTACCTCCCTCCACCACACCTGTACCTCCCTCCACCACACCTGTACCTCGCTCCACCACACCTGTACCTCCCTCCACCACACCTGTACCTCCCTCCACCACACCTGTACCTCCCTCCACCACACCTATACCTCCCTCCACCACACCTGTACCTCCCTCCACCACACCTGTACCTCCCTCCACCACACCTGTACCTCCCTCCACCACACCTGTACCTCCCTCCACCACACCTGTACCTCCCTCCACCACACCTGTACCTCCCTCCACCACACCTGTACTCCCTCCACCACACCTGTACCTCCCTCCACCACACCTGTACCTCCCTCCACCACACCTGTACCTCCCTCCACCACACCTGTACCTCCCTCCACCACACCTGTACCTCCCTCCACCACACACCTGTACCTCCCTCCACCACACCTGTACCTCCCTCCACCACACCTGTCCCTCGCTCCACCACACCTGTACCTCCTCCACCACACACTGTACCTCGCTCCACCACACCTGTACCTCCCTCCACCACACCTGTACCTCCCTCCACCACACCTATACCTCCCTCCACCACACACCTGTACCTCCCTCCACCACACCTGTACCTCCCTCCACCACACCTGCACCTCCCTCCACCACACACCTGTACTCACAGTAAGAACACCTCAACCTCCGTTACCTGAAAAGAAAAATACACGTCATTAGACAATAGTTTATGAAGCTTTACATACCTAGGGGGGAGGGGGAGGAGTGCTAGAGTGCACGAGCTCTGACGCCCCCACAGTGCTAGAGTGCACGAGCTCCGACGCCCACACCGTGCTAGAGTGCACGAGCTCCGACGCCCATACAGTGCTAGAGTGCACGAGCTCCGACGCCCACACAGTGCTAGAGTGCACGAGCTCTGACGCCCCCACAGTGCAGATTGCACGAGCTCTGACGCCCACACGTGCTAGAGTGCACGAGCTCCGACGCCCACACAGTGCTAGAGTGCACGAGGTCTGACGCCCACACCGTGCTAGAGTGCACGAGCTCCGACGCCCACACAGTGCTAGAGTGCACGAGCTCTGACGCCCCACCGTACTAGAGTGCACGAGCTCTGACGCCCACACCGTGCTAGAGTGCACGAGCTCTGACGCCCCCACAGTGCTAGAGTGTACGAGCTCCGACGCCCACACCGTGCTAGAGTGCACGAGCTCTGACGCCCACACAGTGCTAGAGTGCACGAGCTCGGACGCCCCCACAGTGCTAGAGTGCACGAGCTCCGACGCCCCCACAGTGCTAGAGTGCACGAGCTCCGACGCCCACACCGTGCTAGAGTGCACGAGCTCCGACGCCCCCACAGTGCTAGAGTGCATGAGCCCCGACGCCCACAGTGCTAGAGTGCACGAGCTCCGACGCCCACACAGTGCTAGAGTGCATGAGCCCCGACGCCCCCACAGTGCTAGAGTGCATGAGCCCCGACGCCCACACAGTGCTAGAGTGCATGAGCCCCGACGCCCACACAGTGCTAGAGTGCACGAGCTCCGACGCCCACACAGTGCTAGAGTGCACGAGCTCCGACGCCCCCACAGTGCTAGAGTGCACGAGCTCCGACGCCCACACCGTGCTAGAGTGCATGAGCCCCGACGCCCCCACAGTGCTAGAGTGCACGAGCTCCGACGCCCCACAGTGCTAGAGTGCATGAGCTCCGACGCCCCCACAGTGCTAGAGTGCATGAGCCCCGACGCCCCCACAGTGCTAGAGTGCACGAGCTCCGACGCCCCCACAGTGCTAGAGTGCATGAGCCCCGACGCCCCACAGTGCTAGAGTGCATGAGCTCGACGCCCCCACAGTGCTAGAGTGCACGAGCTCCGACGCCCCCACAGTGCTAGAGTGCATGAGCCCCGACGCCCCCACAGTGCTAGAGTGCATGAACTCTGACGCCCCCACAGTGCTAGAGTGCACGAGCTCCGACGCCCCCACAGTGCTAGAGTGCATGAACTCTGACGCCCACACAGTGCTAGAGTGCACGAGCCCCGACGCCCCCACAGTGCTAGAGTGCATGAGCCCCGACGCCCACACAGTGCTAGAGTGCACGAGCCCCGACGCCCCCACAGTGCTAGAGTGCATGAGCCCCGACGCCCACACAGTGCTAGAGTGCACGAGCCCCGACGCCCCCACAGTGCTAGAGTGCATGAGCCCCGACGCCCACACAGTGCTAGAGTGCACGAGCCCCGACGCCCCCACAGTGCTAGAGTGCATGAGCCCCGACGCCCACACAGTGCTAGAGTGCATGAGCCCCGGCGCCCACACAGTGCTAGAGTGCACGAGCTCCGACGCCCACACAGTGCTAGAGTGCATGAGCCCCGACGCCCACACAGTGCTAGAGTGCACGAGCTCCGACGCCCCCACAGTGCTAGAGTGCATGAGCCCCGACGCCCACACAGTGCTAGAGTGCATGAGCCCCGACGCCCACACAGTGCTAGAGTGCACGAGCCCCGACGCCCCCACAGTGCTAGAGTGCATGAGCCCCGGCGCCCACACAGTGCTAGAGTGCACGAGCTCCGACGCCCACACAGTACTAGAGTGCATGAACTCCGACGCCCACACAGTGCTAGAGTGCATGAGCCCCGACGCCCCCACAGTGCTAGAGTGCATGAGCCCCGACGCCCACACAGTGCTAGAGTGCATGAGCCCCGACGCCCACACAGTACTAGAGTGCACGAGCTCTGACGCCCACACAGTGCTAGAGTGCACGAGCTCCGACGCCCCCTGCACCAACCATAGCTCTTGCTTAAGTATGTTGGAATTTAATTATGCAAATTTGAAGGCTGACATGACAGTATTTTCCAGGTGTTAAATATGATTTATCTCGTGACGTGAGCGTGCCAAGATGGCCACACTGAGAGGTGTGACACGCACTACACTGAGCCACACCCCTGGCTGGTGATCCAGGGGGGGGGGGGATGATATCTTAGAAGAGCGTAGAGGAGATCCCAGCAAGGGTTGCGTCGGCTGGTGTTGTGGGTGTTGTGTTATCCACAACACCCACAACACCTGTCTCTTCCTGTATAACACACATAGTGTCCTCAACCCCCCCCCCCCTACTGGGGTACACAGGTCGACGGGAAAACTAAAAGGTTGCGCCATGGAGGCCGAGAATTTGGTATATGGTAATCATGTCTCCCCTAACTCTTCTGTTATCCAGCGACGCGAGGTGCAATTCGCGCAGCCTTTCCTCGGAACTCATACCTCGTAGTTCTGGTACTAGTTTTTTGGCACAGGTCTCAACCTTTTAGAACTTTATTTTATGGCTGACCAGGTACGGGCTCCATGCTGGGGCTGCATATTCCAGCAGTGATCTTACATTTGTGGTATACAAGGTTCTGAAGGATTCCTTACACAGGTTTCTCAAGGCAATTATCATGTTAGCCAGCCTCGCATTCACCGCTGATGATATCCTTTCGATGTGGACTCGAGGAGACAGATTCGGCGTGATATAAACTCCTAGATCTTTCTCTCTGTATATTTCACGGAGGACTTCGTCTCGGATTTGGTATCCCTGTGACTGGCCTCCTGTACCCTCCACCAATCGTCATTACTTGTTATTTACTGGCGTTAAACTCTGGTAGCCATGTGTTGGACCATTCCTTTAGTTTGTCTAGGACTCTAGGTCATCTTGTAGCCTCATACTATCTTCCTCTGTCTTGATCCTCTTAATTTTTGCATCAGCAAACACTGGGACGTAGGAGTGTATTCCCTCTGGAAGATCATTTACATATTTCAAGAGATAGGATGGATCCAAGGACTGATCCCTGTGGGACCCCACTGGTGACGCCTCGCCACTCTGAGACCTCTCCCCTCACAGTGACTCGCTGCCTTCTGTTGCTTCTCCTCGTACCGTTATCCACTTGAGTACCTTCCCTGTTACCCCTGCCTGCTTCTCAAACTTGTGCACTAGTCTCTTAAGTGGTACTGTGTCAAAGGCTTTCCGGCAATCCAAAAATATGCAGTCTGCCCATTCTTCCCTTTCTTGCCTAATTTTTGTCGACTAGTCACAGAATATATATTAACCGTGTGAGGCAAGATTTGCCATCCCTGAACCCATGCTGATGCTGTCTGGCTTCCACACACCTCTTTACTGCAGTATATGAGACGGAATGTTCACAAATAGTGTGTGTGTGTGTGTGTGTGTGTGTGTACTCACCTAATTGTAATAACCTAGTTGTGCTTGCGGGGGTTGAGCTCTGGCTCTTTGGTCTCGCCTCTCAACTGTCAATCAACAGGTGTACAGGTTCCTGAGCCGATTGGGCTCTATCATATCTACATTTGAAACTGTGTATGGAGTCAGCCTCCACCACATCACTGCCTAATGCATTCCACCTGCTCACTACTCTGACACTGAAAAAGTTCTTTCTAACGTCCCTGTGGCTCATGTGGGTACTAGGTTTCCACCTGTGTCCCTCATGTTAAACAGTCTATATTTACCTACCCTGTCAACTCTTCTAATAATTTTGTAGGTAGTGATCATGTCTCTCTAAGCCCAACTGTCTTCCAGCAAGCCTGTGTGTGTGTTGGAAATTCCAGAAGTGAAGATGAAAGTTGTTGGGGCTTAGTTTAGTTCATTTATTATGCACCCCATACCCACCCTGTGGGCGGTAGTGGAAAGGGTTATAGAAGCGCATAATGGGTTCAGGGACCCACAATTCATTTAGCTAAGCGTTGGGGCTCGTGGGTAGTTTGGGAGGAGCAACTGTGGAGAATGACAAGGGTGGGGGCGTCTCTCTCTCTCTCTCTGGGGACCGCTCCCACCCTACACTCACCTCTCCCACGCTACACTCCCCTCTCCCACGCTACACTCACCTCTCCCACGCTACACTCACCTCTCCCACGCTACACTCACCTCTCCCACGCTACACTCACCTCTCCCACGCTACACTCACCTCTCCCACGCTACACTCACCTCTCCCACGCTACACTCACCGCTCCCACGCTACACTCACCGCTCCCACGCTACACTCACCGCTCCCACGCTACACTCACCGCTCCCACGCTACACTCACCGCTCCCACGCTACACTCACCGCTCCCACGCTACACTCACCGCTCCCACGCTACACTCCCCTCTCCCACGCTACACTCCCCTCTCCCACGCTACACTCCCCTCTCCCACGCTACACTCACCGCTCCCACGCTACACTCACCTCTCCCACCCTACACTCACCTCTCCCACGCTACACTCCCCTCTCCCACGCTACACTCACCTCTCCCACGTTACACTCACCTCTCCCACGCTACACTCACCTCTCCCACGCTACACTCACCTCTCCCACGCTACACTCACCTCTCCCACGCTACACTCACCGCTCCCACGCTACACTCACCGCTCCCACGCTACACTCACCGCTCCCACGCTACACTCACCGCTCCCACGCTACACTCACCGCTCCCACGCTACACTCACCGCTCCCACGCTACACTCACCGCTCCCACGCTACACTCACCGCTCCCACGCTACACTCACCGCTCCCACGCTACACTCCCCTCTCCCACGCTACACTCCCCTCTCCCACGCTACACTCCCCTCTCCCACGCTACACTCACCGCTCCCACGCTACACTCACCGCTCCCACGCTACACTCACCGCTCCCACGCTACACTCACCGCTCCCACGCTACACTCCCCTCTCCCACGCTACACTCCCCTCTCCCACGCTACACTCCCCTCTCCCACGCTACACTCACCGCTCCCACGCTACACTCACCGCTCCCACGCTACACTCCCCTCTCCCACGCTACACTCACCGCTCCCACGCTACACTCCCCTCTCCCACGCTACACTCCCCTCTCCCACGCTACACTCCCCTCTCCCACGCTACACTCACCGCTCCCACGCTACACTCCCCTCTCCCACGCTACACTCCCCTCTCCCACGCTACACTCACCGCTCCCACGCTACACTCACCGCTCCCACGCTACACTCCCCTCTCCCACGCTACACTCACCGCTCCCACGCTACACTCTCCCACGTTTAAAGCTCAACACTAATTGCGTGCTGTGGTGGACCTACGGTGTGTGCACTCACCTATTTGTGCTTGCGGGAGTATACCTTTGGCTCTCTGGTCCCGCCTTTCAACTGTGTGTTCAATCTATTTGTGTGTACTCACCTAGTTGTACTCACCTAGTTGTGCTTGCGGGGGTTGAGCTCTGGCTCTTTGGTCCCGCCTCTCAACCGTCAATCAACAGGTGTACAGTTTCCTGAGCCTAATGGGCTCTATCATATCTACACTTGAAACTGTGTATGGAGTCAGCCTCCACCACATCGCTTCCTAATGCATTCCATTTGTCAACCACTCTGACACTAAAAAAGTTCTTTCTAATATCTCTGTGGCTCATTTGGGCACTCAGTTTCCACCTGTGTCCCCTAGTGCGTGTGCCCCTTGTGTTAAACAGCCTGTCTTTATCAACCCTGTCGATTCCCCTGAGAATCTTGAATGTGGTGATCATGTCCCCCCTAACTCTTCTGTCTTCCAACGAAGTGAGGTTTAATTCCTGCAGTCGCTCCTCGTAGCTCATACCTCTCAGCTCGGGTACTAGTCTGGTGGCAAACCTTTGAACCTTTTCCAGTTTAGTCTTATGCTTGACTAGATAGGGACTCCATGCTGGAGCCGCATACTCCAGGATTGGTCTGACATATGTGGTATATAATGTTCTGAAAGATTCCTTACACAAGTTTCTAAAGGCCGTTCTTATGTTAGCCAACCTGGCATATGCTGCTGATGTTATCCTCTTGATATGAGCTTCAGGGGACAGGTCTGGCGTGATATCAACCCCCAGGTCTTTCTCTCTCTCTGACTCTTGAAGTATTTCATCTCCCAAATGATACCTTGTATCTGGTCTCCTGCTTCCTACCCCTATCTTCATTACATTACATTTGCTTGGGTTAAACTCTAACAGCCATTTGTTCGACCATTCCTGCAGCTTGTCCAGGTCTTGTGTGTGTGTGTGTGTGGTGTGTGTGTGTGTGTGTGTGTGTGTGTGTGTGTGTGTGTGTG